>LPNX010312757.1:112113-198523 GCA_001517045.1 Pseudotsuga menziesii | reverse complement strand
ATATATAATATTTTAAATTATTAATGTAGGATTGAACTATTGGGGTGGGACACGAGCCACTTATTAACTTCTTCACATTTTTAAGGTCACATAGTCCATTAAATGTGAAATTTCACACATTAAATGACATCGGAATATTTTTTAAAAAATATCATTGGGAAGCCAATAGAATATTCTACAATTTTGTTTTACTACAAATCATAATTCACATGCCATATATGTGTTTCGAGGGCTTCTGTCTAGTACATGAGTAAAAAATCAGGTTTTCATCGCCAAATTTGGCCAAAAAGTGTTACCCACCTTCATGGAATCACCCAGTTGTTGCATAATTTATATTGAAATCTTTGCAATCATGGAAGTGGGATAGAAACAATGTATATTACCTTTAGGGACTTTAGTTTGATCCATATTACTGGATTACCTTTCACAACATTCTCAAGATAATGTTGAACTTTTACAAGACCAGCTTGACAATTCTTTTCTTTATACATTTGTCAGCTTCAGAATAAAAAAACAATTTGTACATTGTAAGCTTTTGAAGCTTGTACTACAAACATACATGGAAAGTGGAGGTAAAATTCTAGTATTAGAATTTCAAGAGCATATTGAGGAAACATTATGCATTGTATTCTTGAGCTATAAGTCGTTTATCTTTCCTTCCAATCAGTATTTACAGAGGACAAAGTTTGGTGCAGCATGATCTATGGTTTTGAATTTTAAGCATAAGAGAATAAATTAGCTTTGCACAGAATTGATTAGTCTTTATAAACTTCAGAGGTGGATAAAATATCCTTTTATAATGTTTGGAAAATTTAGTCCAAAATTTCATTGTTAATATTATATATTAAACAATAAATGGAAGACAAATAGAGATCAAATGATGGAGAGCATGATCATTCAATTATCATTCACTTACAAGTTTCTTTTAGAAGTAAAGGTGTTTATATATCATTCTTGTTCTATGGGGATAAATCGGATTTTCATTAGGCTTTAAAAATATTCAATCATATTACTAGACCTGCTCTTCTAGTGGTAGATTATTTACTGAAAATCCAAAGATATAAATAAGATTAAAATCTCTCTAAGTCTATACATTGAGGTATGAGATTTGTGAAACAAAAATTTCTCCATTTAAGATATTTCTTGACATGGGAATTTTAGTAATTTGACAAGAGAAATGGACATTGTGGCTCAAATATTGATGGTCAAATATAGTTAATGGAATGCTTGGTAGCAAAGAGTAAAGTCTTGGTCAACAATGAAATCCCATGTATTTGCAAAACGAGAACTGCTTACAGGCCAAGAGAACCATCAGTTGATCGAATTAGTTCCATATTGAGGGGAATCAATTTAGCATCAAATACCTCATCAACATCAACCTTCAAATTCTCAGGAAGTATATGAAAACAGAGGATTAGTAAAAAATCATTTCCAAATTTGTAGGCCCAAGATCAGTAGTTTATCAAACAAATCCACTAGTTCTAGAATTAAAAGAACATATAAAATATTGATAAGGAGTAGAAATATAAATCTTCATATGAAACCTCTTGTTGAAAGTGTGAAAATCCCAAGTCTGAGAAGATCAAGTGTGCCTACTACAGTAAGCCCAGTCATGATAGAATAAAGTTCCTGAAGAAGATAATTTCTCACCTTAATGATCTCCTTGATAAGAATAGTACCAAGATGTATAATTATATCAATCCAAGTTCATTCACTGTGCAACTCTTAAAGGAATAGAAAACATAGGTAGAAATTATGCAACATATGCAATTGTAGTAGAGGAATCTCAACCATCTTCTTAGGTTTTTTATTTGGGTTCTTCATACCACATGACTTCATTTTGATGGCTTTGCATGTTTGTATTTTTGTACTAATCCAACTATATTGGTGGGGATAACACTCATGTTGAAGTCTATATGAGAGTATTTGTTGATGTGGATGATGAGACATCCAGAGATGTTCTTTGTGTGCTTTGATTGTAAAAAAATATCATATCCATATACAATATCACTCAATCTTGTTTAGGGAGGTAAAGCGAGTTCACACCTAATTATGTGGTCATTAATGGGATGGAAAATAGTGCTACAATTGTTGTTGGTATATTTGATCACCTATCAAGGTTGTACTTCTTCTCAAATATTGTTCCCAAAGTTCCCACTGATGTCCTTCTCACTCATTCAGATGAAGTGAGCAGATTGTGTCATAAAATTTTTCTCATCTCAACTTACTATATTTGCAATATATCATTAACCATAACATGGTAATAGGTTTGTTGGATGTCATATTTTATGATGACATCTATTAAGGTTGCACACTTGGAAATAATTTGGAGGAAATGTTTTACAAAGGTAAAGTGTGGAGAGCATATGAAGTGTTAGAGCTAGTTCACAGTGATTTGATGGGCCTATTTACTCATCTATCTATAACTAAATATAAACATGTCTTGAATTTCACTGTTGAATAGTCAAAGCATACATGGATCTTTTATTCTCAAGAAATATTTAGAGGTCTTTGAGCACTTTTAGACATTAAATTCATTGTAGAGAAGTTGTATGGAAAGTTCAAACTTAAATAAAATTTTGCATACATACAAGGGATGGGAACATGTTAACAACTATGTTGAGTATTTTTTATCCTCTAAACTCATTTAGTTTCCATGGATTTTCTCACCTCGATGAATCATGGGAAAAAAAATCTATTAGTCCTTCAACCAAATCAATCCTCAAGAAAGAATGGATATGAGATTACTATTGTGTAAGTGGATTTGTATCAAGTAAATATAGTACACATGATTGAATGGCATAGACAAATATGAGAGATGGTATCAAATAAGTTGATTCAATATATTTTTAATATAAAGAAGTTGCAAATTATGGTTGTGGAATTGGATAATCGGTTAAAATATGAAAGAATAATTAACAAGGATAGAACAACTAGAACAAAGGATCTTGAGGGGAATATTGCTGAATTAGCAAGTGCCTCAAACACATTATAAAGTGTCGACAACCTATTAGACTCCAAAATCTATAAGAATACCATAGCAAAGGTGAAAAGATAGATAAAAATGCACACAACCTCTAATGAGGAGGTGGATGTAGATCAGTAGATGCAATAATAGGCTTGTGTGGGGCTCATAAATAACCAAAGACACAATCCTTCCCAGAAAAAAATACAGTCAATGAGAATAACCTTTTCGAATATAATGGATTTGGTGCAAATAAAAAAAGAAGATCCTTGAAGAAGGATGCAAATAGAAATTTGGAGAGAAAACAAGTTTGACCTGGCCCATCTTGGGAAAAAATTCTTTTTGCCTAAAAAATTTAGTGTTTCTTTTATCATAACCAATGGTTATGGTATTCTAAACTATATGGAGGAATAAGGATTGTGGTTAAATATCTATAAGAAAAGAAATAATATCCAGCAGTTCCTTGTAATGTTGGGGGTGACCTAGGTCCTAAACTTTACTATGGGGTTTCTTGAAATGAAATAAAAAAATTATATGTATCGAGCAAATGGGAACCTAATTCATTCCATTCATATCAATAGACTAATAGTCATAAAAAATTAATAATTATTCTTCACATGGAACAATAGAACACTGAGAAATACCTACATAACAAAAAGACTAGACCACCTACTGATAAAGGAAGAATGTAAGGTACACCACAAGAGGTGTCAAAGCTGGTCTGGTTATGGCCCATGGCCACTCACTTTGGCTGGTAGCGATTTATTAAAAAAAAACTATTCAAGACATCATGACTCATACACTACTCTACTGCTGAGACAAGTTTTTTGCAAATTTGTACTGAAAAGGAACATTATTAACTGTAGAGTTTCATTGTCTGTCCAAAACTCGACTACCCATGGGAAATTTGTAAAAATAAATAAAAAAATACAATCTTCTCATATTCAAATTGTTGAAGTCAAAACAGTGCAGCAAGGGGTCAGAGTATATCACAGCCACCAAATACCATAGTTATAAAAATAAAGGCATTTGCAGAAGGGAGATAGTAGGCTCTGTTGAATCCCTAGAATTTACAAAACTTAAGAATCGGTTTAATTTGAAAATTTGTACAACCATGAGAGAAAGCAACTACATATCTACGATTATATTCACATGCAATATAAATTTGACCAATAAGTTATAATGTATAATCTTGTCCTAAGCTAGGATTTATGAATACTAAGAAACATAATGTTGGATGTTGATGAGATGCATGTGGGCTATAGTCCAGATCTGCTAGAGTTAAATATTTTTACAATTCATAGTTTCGAGGGAATAGAGTACACTAAGAAAATAATTCTATAGAGGAAAAAGATAAAGTTCAAAATGACTTCAGAAAGTGGATCCAAATAAGTCGTATAGTGATAGATACGACTACAGGAAAGGAGGCAGAGCCGGTCCCAAGGGATAAAGCAAACAAATAATAAATCCCCATGGGAAACCATAAGAAATATGCAATTAAAACTGTAGATTACTTCAACATTTGTATACATTAAGGAGATACAAAATATGAGAAACTCATTTGAATGAAAAACACATAAAGTTCACTAACCTTTGTAAATATTGTAGAGTCCAGAACCGAAGGAAACTTGAAGTAGACTCTAGACCCGAAGGAAACTTGAACTCTTAAACAAATGCACAGATTTTCCACTCAACCACATTCAAAATTATTTCCACTCAACCACTATAAAACTATAATCGAAATAAACAAATATTAATCGATTCTTCAGATGGGTTTTTATGGGGTGAATTGCTACTTCCTGTAGCATTATATAGGGATAAATGTGTTCCTAATCATTCAAAATTTTCCCAAATTTGGAACATTCTGGAATTGAAAAATGCTTTTCCCAAAAAATTTGGGGCTGAAACCACCGAAATCATAGTTTATTGAAGGTCAAAATCACTCTTCAAGCTTCCATTAAGGAAAATCGACGGACCAAAAATTTTCACCTAACAAATTTGGGGCCAAAATCGTCGAACTCAAAGTTTATTGAATGGAAAAATCACTATTCAAACTTCCATTAAGGAAAATTGATGGACCAAGGAGGATTTTAGGCAAATTCAACTCTGAAGGTCTGATACTCTCAAAAAATTGCTTCAAATCCCCTAATCAAAGGAGAACTAACTGAAATTTGCAGTAAGATCCATAAAACTAGGACAGCCTCAATGATATTTACCCTAAGGTCCATAAATAGAGGGCTAACAACAAATGTTATTCCCTCCGTTACTAAAAATGAAGTAGAACCAGCAATTGTTTTCCTCCATTACCAAAAAATCAGGGGTGAGCACATGATTTCAGTTGTATTTTATAGAGTGAAATTTGGTTTCCCCTCTCTCACACTGTTGGCTAATATATTTCACATGGTTTGGGGTTTAATAAAAAGTGGGCTAATGTATTAAAATTCAAAAAACCTTTGCTATATTAAAAATTCTCCCTCTATTTTTTGGTGATCCCTATAATTTCTCCCATGAGCTAAATTTGGCCCTTAAAATTTCCCTTGATTATAAATGGATTGTTCTTATGCCATAATTCTTGTGTTTGGAGGTGAAACCAGATGATTATACAGAGAGGTCCAATTGAGATATCTTGTTACTAACCATCGAAACCCATCCAATCATCCTTTATATGCAGTGTAGAAAAGTATAGATTCACGCATCCTACATTTTGATGATCAGATTTCAAGTTTGGTACAAACAGAGAAAGAAATAAAAAACAACACTTTGCAGAAATTAAAGATAACCATTGGAGAATGTACTGTGGCGGTGCATATTCTAAATAAAATATTAGAGTAGGTATTGTTCTTATTTCTCATGTCAATGAAATAGGTACTTTTATCATTATAAACTTGAATTTGAAGAAAATAAAAATATAGCCGAGTATGAAGCATTGGTGTTGGGTTTGAGGGAAACAAAAAGTATGAATTTACAATAATTGGAATTATTTGGAGATTCTAAATTAGTTGTGCATCAGGTTAAAAAAATTTATCATGATGAACATAAAAGACTCAAGGTTTATTGAAATGAAGGCTAGTATTTGATTGAGAATTTTTCTTAGACTTTAACATTTCTTTTCTTCCTAGAGACTGTAATGAAAGTGAAAATTCTCTAGCATTAGCTTCCAATGGTTTTAAGGTACCAACGATACCTCATCTCAGATACAGATGAAGCAAGTTTTTAGGCCACCACAATTTCAAACATGGGCTATTATGAAGTGTGTGAAGTTTCAAACACCCTTTGCGATTGGAGTAATCTTTATTATGAATCCTTACCCACTACACCTTTAGAATTGGAGCCAACCAAATGATTTTAATGCATGAGTATATGTAATCTCTCCAATTCAGGGGTGACAATGAGTCATGGAAATTCCATCATTCTCCGTTCCTTTTACCAACATTTGCCTCATTTTCTCCAACTTTTTACCTAAAGAATACTATCTTTTGAAAAAATAGGATTAATTTTGATAGTCGATACTCTTAGTTTAACTCTTAACACTTTATTAAACATTTGAAAGGATAATTGGAGGAATTCTACGTAGATTATCATTAATATTTAGGATGGATGTATATTTTGATCAAAGGACCTTTCCATAAAAGAAGTTGTGGAACCAACAATATGGCACATAAGCTGTGGAATCAAGTTTTTTTGTGGAAGTTGTGGAGTCAATAGTTCTTTGTAGAAGCTATGGAAGCAAGTATTGTTGTGGAAGTTGCAGAACCAAGTGTTGTTGTGAAAGCTACAAACCTAAGTGATTTTGCAAAAGCTGCAAATTAGGCAATTGATGCAGGATATATCCAATATGGATGGTTAACCCGCAATAGTTATTTTTTATGAAATCCATTCATTTGGATAGGATCAATATTTAATTAGCTTGAGTGATAATGTGAGTCATAGATGATTGAGCCACTTGATCATAAATAGTGAAAGTTGCGCTTAGTTGTAATATTTTGTAATTTTGGATTAACGATTAAGATGAATCAAATCATAGATTCTTTGCCTACTTGCATTGTATCTTTGAAAAATATGAATCCTTTGTCATTTATGTATAAAAAGAGGTTCTTTTCCACTCGATAAAGAGGATTAGAGACATATTGTGATTACACTATGATTTATTCATTGAACCTTGTTTCAAAACTTAGCAATTATTTATCATATGTGTCTATGTGATTCATACATAGACTGCTATAACCATTTATAGTGCATGTTCAGAGGAGGAGGGCCAACTCTCTAGAATAGGTATTGAACCATTAGTTAGTAGAATTCTTTAGTATTTGCTTAATTGGTAATTGGTAATAGTTTCACTATTGTGTATAGATGTTGTGCAATTTGAATTATATCTGATTGTTGAAATTTCTAAGAAAAGTAGTTAATATTGATTTCATTATTTGATTCTACTTGTTAATTTTATTCATTATCTAAGAAAATTTAAGTGTCAAGTAATTCTTGGGGAATGGTAACGACATAATTGCTCCTTGGTTAGTTTTCTTTGGATTTGAGATTGCAGAGAGTGTTTCCACTTTAATATGTTTTGTGCTAGATAAATTGATGTTTGATCATGACATTTACAGTTCTAGTTAAAGACACGCGTCAAATAATAATCAAAACATCCACTTAATCTTGACATTTATAGGTCCTACACATTA
Source organism: Pseudotsuga menziesii (assembly GCA_001517045.1). Taxonomy (NCBI): domain Eukaryota; kingdom Viridiplantae; phylum Streptophyta; class Pinopsida; order Pinales; family Pinaceae; genus Pseudotsuga; species Pseudotsuga menziesii. The sequence goes on along the minus strand of LPNX010312757.1, from coordinate 190,879 downwards.
TATATCATTATAGTAATTACTAACGACTTTGTCATTGATAATTATAGGTCTCCTTCTAATATTATAATTATCAACAACTTTATGTATCAAGTTTCAATTTAATTGTAATAGTTTGTAATTTTTGTTTAACGACTGAAACGAATCAGATCATATATTCTTAACCTGATTGCATTATATCTTTGGAAAATATGAATGATTTGTCATTTATGTATAAAAGGAGGTTCTCTGCCACTCGAGAAAGAGGATTAGAGACATATTTTGATAACACTATGACTGATTCATTCAACCTTGTTCCAAAACTTAGCAAGTATTTATCATTTGCCTCTATGTTATTGATTCATAGACTACTATAACCATTTACAGTTAATGTTTAGAGGAGGAGGGACAACTTCAGAGAATAGGTAGTGAACCATTAGTTAGTAGAAATATTTAGTATTTGCTTGATTGGTAATTGATAATCATTTCACTATTGTGTATGGCCGTTGTGCAATTTTAATTCATAACTAATTGTTCAAATTTCTAAGAAAAGAAGTTAAGATTGATCTCATTATTTGATTCTTCTTTTTATGTTTATCCATTAACAAAGAACAGTCCTGTGTCAAGGACTTCTTGGGGAATGGTAACGACATAATTGTTTCTTAGTTAATTTTCTTTGTATTTTAGATTGCAATTATTATTTCCACTTTGCTATGTCGCATGCTAGATAAATCAATGTTTGATCAAGATTTGCAGCTCACACATATAGTGCATGAGAACTTGGAAGAAAATATGAACCATGGGTTGACAAGGTAATTAACTATTAGTTGATTTTCTTTAGAAGAAAATTTATGATTGAAGACAAGAAGATGTTGTAGTGGGGATTTATCCCCTACTAAGTGGAAAATAACCTACCCTAGATCATCCAAATCATAAGCTAGAGTTCAACAATGGAAACGGGAAACAAGAACTTCAATAATAATAATTTTAGATTTTTTCAAATATATTCTACTAACTAACAAACATAAAAGCATTCATACCTTTTTCTGTCATATGGGCCGCTGTAGTCATCTAAGGAAATGGTCCTACAGCTCCACGGTTTGGCTCTCCAGTCTCTTCCACGAATGGTTGTCAAATGGGGAATGGATCCAAATGGGTACAGAGCTAGCTCAACGTACACAGTGAGAGCTGATATGGAAATATATGGGAATGATGACAAAAAATTTTGTTTCTGGAAAGGCTAAAAAGTTCATGGATGTGACAAAAAGTGTTTTGGAGGAGGCCTTCACAATGTATTTATAGGATGGTCCAAGATTTTTTGACCCGTGGTATTTTATTGTCCATGTTATTTATCTATGGTTTTTTACCCATTCTCATTTTAAGGGTTTTTTGGTCCTTTTGGGAGAGAGTGGGGATAAATCACTATAAATGATCAACTTCCCTTCATTTATGGGGAAGGAATAATAATTTTTTGGACCATATTTAGTGGAAAATTAGTTGTGAAGGTCAAAATGGAGGAAATAATGGTGGGAATATGATGTATGACTATGATTTAGACCATGGAGAGCTAGGTGAACAATTTTTGGTGTTAACAAATTCCCCCCTGATGTGTGAGGACAGTATCTCATCATGTGGTTGATAGACATCATAGGATCAAAAAAAAATGGTGAAAATGATGGAGATACTAGAGAGGACCACATAGGAGTGAAGTTTCCTTGTTCGAACTATAGTGTCTTTTGGTTTGTATTTCTTCTAAAAAATGGACGAGGTACTTTTAATCTCATACATGTATATGGATGAGGAGGGCATCCTCATGCTCGTAACAATGTCTCAAAAATAAAAATGGGGATCAAGTCTCAAACAATGGGAGATGATGAATACATATAAAATTGGTGATACATAATGGTGGCCTCAATGGGAGGCTGAATACAAATACTTATCTGAAGAACTAGTACATAGGAACAATGGAATTCTCATAGAATACAATATCACAACAACTGATGCTCTATTGGATCTAGAGATGTACATATCGGTATGGACTCAATGACTAAGAGTCATAATCTATATGTTACAATAAGTGGAATCCATTGCTGGAGATACACGAAAGCATGACACTAAGGGGATTTCGAACACTACTGCTAACGCATCCTAGAAATCACAAGGGACAGGAAACTTTATGGGGTCAATAGTCGACTCACCAATATGCTAGATTCAGGTGACAACTGGGGTCTTTGACCAAATAATGAATGAACCAATACCTTGTACAAAACTCAATGATGTGATGATGTAGCTAAAGTCGAGCATGTGAGACCCAACCAACCCGAAAACTACTAAGGACTCCTTTCAAGTGGTTCAAGAAACTCTTCAATGAGGTGGATGAAACCAAGATACAAGGACCTCTGAGTCTATCCTTTGGAATAGATGTGTTGATTTCAACAGTGGGAGACCTACAACTAACAAGGAAATGGTGTTTCCTTGATAGAAGCATGAGGGATATAACTAGAGATGTGGAACAATCAGGGAATTGAGACACTGAACAAGGAATAGGGGTAAGGGAGAACAAGGACTCAAAATTCCTTTGTTCAAAGTATGACAACAAGGATGACCTAGCAGCAAATGATACTGAGTCTTGGGAAAGGGATCGTAGCTGGGAAACCAGGAAAAAGACTGCAATGGGAGATACTTGGGGGAGTAATTGGAATAATGATATCCAGGGGATTCAAGGGAGACTCATCGCATAATACTATGAACAAAGGTGACCTAATGGGGGAAAGATGCCATAATTTGAGAGCATATGAATGGGCTCCTAAAGACACCATTTGGGCCTTCTTCATATTTTAAGGAGCATGAAGAAGGGATAGAAGTATGCTTGATATGATACTATCATGTGGATTTTTGTCGAGCCCAATGTGGTAAATGCTCGATGGTGTTTTCATTTTTAGGGAGTCTGAAAACATAAAGAAGACTCCAATGTGGTCTCTTTTTAGTATGGTAGTCTCTTAAGCTTGAAATAGGATAAAAGTGTACAAAGGAGAGCTCTCCCAACTGAAAGGGAAAGAGAGACTTCTTTATCGTAGGTATTCCAACTAGGCTGGGAAAGGTTAGACCTATACTGACTGGACAATCATTCAAATAATTTTACGATCATGAACAAAACCAAGTTTGCTTGGCAATATTTTCTTGATGAGAGGGATGGAAAATAGCTTAATGACAACGCATAGTGTGGTTTTTCATAAGTTACGGTCCCAATGTTCAACAAAGCATAAAAGAATATAAAGGGAAACGTTCCTAGCTGGAAGGTGCTAGGGTGGTTCTTTTCTTTTAAATAGTCTATGTAGTTCGAAAAAGGAGATAAACGACACCACATAGACGACCTTTCAAATAATTTAACGAGCGTGAAAATATGCAAGTGTCCTTGAAAATCTTTTTATTCTTTTGGGAGTCAGAAAATAGCTTAACATAAACTTTGTAATGGTTTGTCAAGGAAGGAGGAAGTGTTCGATGTACCAAAATAGGTTATGTTGTGAACACAGATGATAGGAATAACAATGGAACACTTTATGGGGCCTCCTTGCGAGATGACAAATGGCAGTAAAAATAAGGCCAATTATGTAGTATGGATGCAGTGGATGGCTCGTGAACATGCCAATATGTAAAAGGTGTGATTTGCGTGGTGGCACAAAATCCCAGGTGACTCCAAGAAATGACCCAAAAAACATAAGGAGATCACGAGACGTGGGTCTCGTCAACTGATAGAGGATAGAAAACCGAATCCAATGGTGTGAATGGAATGAAAAACATACGTTGGATGACTATGTGGTGAATGAAAGAAAAACTATACCAAATGGAGGCCTATAAACAAGGGGGGCCACATGACATGTGTCATTTTCATTGTGCAGTGTTGAGATGGAGCCGAGGGCCCCAAAACACAACTGTTGATTTCTTTTGACTAGACTGACGGTTTCCCAATTTGTGACTTGCAGGTAAGAATCCTCACCAAGCCCATCATTTTGAGTGGTTCATTTTTTGGTTTTCCTCACCCTAGGGGCCTTGGCTGAGCCCAAAGGGTTTTCGGGGTCGGGCCACACTTTTAAATGGAAAAGGAGTGACCCATGTCACACTTATAAGGTAGAAAGGCGTGACCCGATCGCACCTAGAGGGGAGATATGTGTGACCCAGGTTGCACCTGCTCAGGAGATAAGAGTGACCTAGTCGCACCTGTTCAACATTTTTGCGCGACTTGGGTCACACAAAAAGGGAAAATAGGTGCCACCTAGCCTAGGATGAGTATTTTTTCATGGATGGGTTTAATAGGAACTTTATGCATGTGAAGGATGCCTCGATTCGGGTGGTGAGAGTGAGACATTGGTGATCTTCGAGAAGATGTGGAGGATGATGGAGCAGTACAAGACACACTCTCCAGGTGTGGGATTCTGAAGTTCTTTCGGATCCCCTTGATGCAGTTAGTAAAAATATTTTCGGACAAGCTGGTGAGTTACTAGGATCGAGACTTTGATTGTTTCATCATCCAGGGTGAGCAATTGGAGATCACCCTCCGAGATGTGTACTTTCTGAATGGCCTCCCACTACTGGGCATGATCAACAACATATCGTCGGAGCTCCCGACGGGGGTGTTGATGGATTACCTATGTGCTAGGAATTGCTATTCCTGAGCATTTGTGCACAATTCATACATAATAGTGTGTGACATAGATAGTTTGGAGACTTGAGTAGTGGCAACTATGGTGCTACACATACTGAGATTGACTGGACTACACAAGATATTAGGTGGTCAGCTCTTGATGGTAGAGCAAGTGCTGAGGGGAACCTACTATGGATGGTCCCATATGTACTTGACGATGGTTTAGCATGGGTTGAACCGAGCTATCTTGGTGGGAGGGGACTTTTGTTTCCCCTCATTCTTGTGCTCATTTTTCATTCAGTGAGTTCCTACACCACGGCCGCATTTGGTGGTGCGTGAGAGGGGACCTTGTGAGCCTCACATGAGGAGGTGGTGCAAGATGATGATTAGAGAGGGAGGTGGCTTAGTGGGTCTCTTTTTTCACTCAAGACCTTTTTACACATTGGCGACAGCTTCCAGTCCTCATAAAGGACTATCCATATGCTGGAATGGATTATCGAGGAGACCCAGAGATGCCTCGACCTCCAGGGAAGGTATGGGGACATGACGGTACGTATACATGATGATTTTATGGTTTCATTCATATATATTTTACTATTCATAGTGGTAGCTAGTTCATGTGTGTGATAAATACTAATGGCATACTATGTGCATGTGCAGGCATGGGACTGCACCCTCCACCAGGGTACCAGCGACGCGGGGGCAGGGTGGAGGGTTTAGCTCCACTTTCTCATAGGCATACACAATGATGGAGTAAAAAATTGAGCTCACTGTGGCTGGATGTAGAGATGTTTTTCAAGGGGGTCACTTACGATGGGTCGCAGTACCTTGACGATGATCTGATCATCGCATGCTACAGGGCTCCTCCAAAGTGGATCTCTATCATGAGGAGGATCATGGTTGCTACTGAGTACATCAGAGCGGTAGCCCAGGGTGATGTGTCGATGGAGGAGGATATCTTTGAGGAGGAGGACTCAGATGAGGACACAAATTTCGAGGGGGAATTGTATTTGCATCTTGTGATGCTTCCCCCAATGCATTGGTGCATGGGGATTTTTGTATGATATGTATGATCTGCTAGAAGAACCTATGGAGCTTCTCATTTTGTACTGAACATTATGATATGATATATATATATGCACATGGATGAACCTTTTTATGTGTTTTTATGAGTCTCTTTTATGATTATGATTATTCCTATATGATGTACATGGAATATGTATGCATGACTATATGATGATGCATGATGAAATTTATTTTCTTTATGTGATAATTGATGTGCTACTCTAGAAAATCATTAACCATGTGGTATGCTACACTATTGAGATTCTAGGAACATGCATGAATGCTATGGATTTGAACTGTCTAACCAAGTGTCTAGTGCATAAGAAATTTTTAAAGAGGTAAGGATCACATACCCAATAGCAGTTATTTAACTGGGAGACTAAGAAGACATCAAGGTGAGGAATACCCAAGTGGAGGGAGGCAGTCAAGATACCAACGACATCATTGTACTCATTTGGGTTATTGGTGGCAACACCAACACATGTTCCATCGATATGGATCAATTCATGTGATGGGGAATACATGACCCACGCAGCCAAGGCAAGATTAGGAGACCATCTACTTCCTCCATCAGTGAAACCAACATAGTAAGGTGAGGTAGGATCCATCTGGAGAAACCAAGGTAACAAATTCTAAGACTCGTGGAAAAAACAATGTGAAACAAAAAAGAAAAACTATGATACAAGGGTACTTCATGGTGAGCAACTTCGGGCATAGAACCTCTTGAGGTAGATCCCATTTGTGGGGATTCTTCAATAGGTGACCATCAGAGTCAACAAGGATATATTGCCCCTTGTAGAGACATCGATGGATGACATATGGGACATACCACATGGAATAAAACTTCCCTTTCTGTATCTTATAATTTCCTTCATGATAGATGGGGACTAGGGGCCCCTCGCTAAAGGAGTGTGGGTGGACATGGGAGTCATAGTAGGACTTCAACCAATTTTTGGCTACCTCCATCATTTGAAGAGCAACACAAAAATCCTGATTGGTTTTTTCAAGAATAAGTAGGTGTAGTTCTAATGGTGAAGTATCAGGTCGAATTTCAACGGTAAGGTGGAGCGATGGAATCTGGCATTCAATGGGAAGAAATATTTCCACACCATGGACTAAGTGAAATGGGGTAAAATCGGTGGTGGTTTTAGTCGATGTCTGTTAGGAACAAAGGGAGGAAAAGAGAAAGTGGTTCTAGTTGGATTTATGTTTTTCCACCATTCCTTGGAGCATGGTTTTGAGGATCGTGTTGACAGCCTCAACTTGGCCATTGCCTTGAGGGTAGTAAGTAGAGGAATAATGGTGTCCAGACTTTAGCATGGATGAGACCTATGTCCAAACAAAGTCCTCAAAATGAGAACTATGGTCTGAGTCTAACTATTGGGGGACACCAAAATGAGTGATTACGTGGTTAAAAAAGAAATGTGTTGCAGTATCAGCCTTACAGTTGAATGTAGTCATGGCCTTGACCCATTTGGTGAAGTAATCAATGACAATAATGATGTATTTATGGCCTCCAGCTGAAGGAGGGTTACATATCATGAATTAAATCACCCATTTGCAGAAGGGACTGACTGTGACAACATGATGTAGCAATGTGGGAGGTGTCCTTTCTTTTGGAGCAAAGAGCTGGCAATTGCAGCTATGTTTAACTGTGTCGATGCAATTGACAAAGATAGTGAGATAGAAATAACCAGCACGGAGGATCTTTTGGGAGGTTGCCAAACCAAAGAGGTGGCCACCAAAGGCTCCACTATGACATTCATTGAGGACTTGTTCAAATTCGTTGTGGGTGAGGAAATGACACAATATGGTGTAGACACTGTGGTGGTACAAGACATCGGCAGTAAGGAGATATCAAGCATCTTGGTGCAGAATGCGATGATGATGTTCATGGCTTAAATGGCGCCCAAATTTTTGTGTGTGCAAGAACATGAGAATGCCTCCATACCATGGGTCTTTCATAGATAGGAAAATAAGAATTCATCAGGAATATTGATTGTGATAGGTGGTGAGCTAGATGACAGAGGGAAGCCTACCATTAAGGAAACTAACACCAAAAATTTGGTGCTTTTTAGGGCAACGAATTCTAGATCGTACTCTTGTAGAATGAAAATTCACTTGGCAGTGTGACCTTGGATGAGGTGATGACTCAAGAGATAATGCATGGGATTGGAATCATCCACGACTCGAGTTCGACTCAAGAGAATATAGTGAAGTAGCTTCTATACTAAAAAGATAATGGCGAGGTCCATCTTCTATTCGTGGGAGTAACGTAAAGGTGGTTCAGAAAGTCTCTGACTTATGTAATAAATCACATTCTCTTGATGAGCATCCTCTTCTTGAACCAAGACTCTAGCGATAGAATTTTCAAATGTTGACACATAGAGGATAAACTTCTTGGTGAAATCAAGAGGAGACAAAAATAGAGTAGAAGTTAGAGCTTATTTCAGTGTGTCAAAAGCGCCTTGTGCGTGATCATCCCATACAAAAGGAATATTGGTACGGAGAAAGTGTAAGAACCCATGGAATTTTGCTGCATAGTCCGAAATAAATCAGTGAAGCAAATTAGCCTTGTCTTGGATGCTCTACAATTGGCGCAAAGTACGTGGTGGGGGAAGATTCAGAATGGCTTGAACCTTACAGAGGATCCACGAAAATGCCTTTGTGAGATAAGAGGAATCCTAGTAAACAACCAACTAGGAAACATAACACACACTTGCGGGGGTTCAAGCGGATGTTATATTTGCGACATCAAAGGAAGACTTGCTGTAAGTCATCCAAATGTTCAGAATGCTTCCCATATTGAGTTGTGAGGTCGTCTAGATAGATTAAGATAATGTAAATGAGGTCATAGAAACAAAAGGTCATGGGCCATTGAAAAGTGGCTCCAACATTTTTAAGTCCAAAAGGCATAACATGATATGCAAATGTGCCCCAGGGGGTAGTGAAAGTGGTTTTGTACTTATCCTCTTTGCAAATCTGAATTTGGTTATAACCAAAAAAAAACATCCATGAAGGAAAGGACTTCATGGCTGGCACAGGAATCAATGATATGGTCAATGAACGCAGTGGGCAAGTTGTCTTTTCGACATGCCAAATTCAAGTCATGAAAGTCAGTACAGACACGAATGGTGCCTTGTTTTTTTTTTATGGGAACAGGATTGGAAACCCAAGGGGTTTACACGATGGGGTATATGAAACCTACTTTACGTAGTTTCTTGATCTTAGCTTTAATGATGGGAGCCTTTGATGGGTGATTGGGTCATTTATTTTGGAAAATGGGGGCAACACTAGGCCATGTGTCAATACGATGTTCGACGATAAATGGATCAATCCCAAGCATCTCAGTATACAACCAAGAGAAAATATCATGAAGCTCCTAAAAAAGTGTTAGTATGAAATTACTTCTTTAGGGGAGCAAGACGCTATGAGTGTAATATATTCAACTACCTCAGGTGTGGTTGATATATTGACCTTGATGGTTAGTGAAATGTTAGCCATGTTACCGTCTTCAAAGGCATCAGATGTCGAAATCAGGGTTTTAAACCAGTCGACACTTCCACAGATCTAGTCTTTCACTTTGACATAATATTGGTCCGACGATGAAGAAGTCTCATCAGGGATGAAAAAGGAGTGATGGTGCATATCATCCCAAGGATAGTCAAGAGTCCAAAGAGCTTCAAGAATATCCTCATCATTGTGAAAGAAGCAAGTAGATAGATCATATGAATCCTATGTGGTCGAGGAGGGGGAAGGAATAATGGAGCTAGAGATCGTGTAAATGGTGTTGATGGTGTCCGAGGAAGAAACTGAAGGGCGAATCTCCTCTAGGAGGGTAATGTCAAACTCGTGGGAGTGCATGCGAACGTCACTAAGGAGTGACTAGTACTCAAGAAATTTTGAGCAATGGTGTGAATAATGACCATATAAGCCACAAAATCCACACGGATCGTTGGTTCACAACAACTTGTTACTAACCACAGGTATGGTTGGTATTTTCACAACTAGCACATCATCAGTCTCAACTGCAATGGGCATGTGGGTGTGAAGGATAGTAAAATAAGGATAATTATGTGTTGCATGGCCTTAAAAATTGCATAAAGCACATGTAGGAGGACTACGTGTCTTGGACGTCACTTTGGGAATCTTTCCCCAATATTCATGGAAGGAGGGGGGGTAGTAGTAGAGACATAAGTAGTCATTTTTGTACCAGGAGTTGGGTGTGACATTGTATCAATAGGTTGGACGGGAGTCAACACAATATGGGGAGTCGAGGGAGGGGTTAGTGGGTCCAAGTACCAAACAGGAATACCCAAAGTGAAACCAGATAGATTGAGGGTAGCCATGAAGGGCTTAATCACGACACCAAATGGTGTAAAGATGAAGGTAATCTTGTGGATAGGGAGTGGACCCCAATAATTCCCTAAGTTCTGTGGTTGAGGTTACAACTGAGGTTCTGAGGAGGTTGGAATGCTACTAGATATGATAGTGCACAAATATGATATCTTAGTCGAAGACACGGGAGGTGGTAAGGACAAAAGGGTGTCTGTCATAGGAGCGCTAGAAAATAAGCCTGGGCCAGCAAAAGAGATCGAAGGTATGGACATGTTGTCGATGGTAGTGTTGATAGTAGGAAGGACATGTTCCAATGTGGCCGGTCCTTTTGGATCATAGTACATTAGTTGTTTAATGGTCACACTATGCCCATAATGGGGGAACACCAAGAGTCAAAATACGGTAGAGGCAATGGCTCGTATTGCATACATATAACTACGTCCTAGGAGGAGGCTATAATTGAGTTGGGCGTTGAAAACCTCAATATCAATCAACATTGTTTTTCTGGCTAAATCAATAAGGACATTCATAAGGACGTCCTAGGGTTGAGCAGCATGGCCATCATAGGTGCGAAGAGCGGTGGAAGAAGGTTGAAGGGTTGGGGATCCAAGTTTCTTCCAAACAAAGGTTGACATAATGCATGTGGATGCCCCCTCATCAATGATGCATCAATGAATAACCAAATTCTGAATCATGACCAAAACTTGGAAGGAAATGGATGATGGCATCTGGGGCTCTCTTTGATCTAGATCAAAGGTCCCAAACCTAGAGTAAGAGGGATCAACGACACCTAACGCAGATAAAAATGCTTTACATTGTGAAGGAAAATTTTTGAGAAATTCTAGAGTGGACATGGTCGAGGGATACTGAGCCAAGTCATCGACTATACTATAGTTGAGCAAAGCTCTGGCAGTGGTGTTGTTTGTGACGTGACATAAAGGGAACTGCAGGACTTTGTAAGTCCCGTTCATGGGGGGTCTTGAAAAAAAAAGACATATATAGAGCAATGGAGGTAGATATCGCAGATGAGTTGATGGTGTTCATGGTGGAGCCATACTATTTCCGTCGAGTATGGAGGTTGACATCATACAATAATGTCATGAGGTGATAGACACTAGGAGTAATGGGTTGAGCCACATAAGTGGTTGTGGGATTTTGTGGGACCAAGGGATGGGTTGCAACCATTCCTTGGTGTGGTAGGGGATTTTGGAGCACCATAGGTGGAGGACATGGTGTTGATGGGTTTGGATGAGCTGGAGCATCCCCATTAGGGTCACATAGGTTATCGATTTAGAGTACATGGAGGACGTGGTTTATATGAGGACATTGATGTGTCTAATGTTCGTAAGTGTTACAAATGGCACACATATGGTTAGTCCGCAATTGTGGGTTCTTCCCAGGTCGAGTGGGACACTGGGGATTTTTTGTAGGGGGTTTCGCTCTATTATTTTTCAGAGGGCTGGCTTACTGGGAACCTCCTAGAGGCTAGTTGTTACCCCGATTCCTACCTCTCTTCTTTCTTCCCTTCCCTTGATGGTTATTGGGGGTGGGTTGATTAGGGAGGTTGTTCTGTGCGTGGACCTGTCCTGAAGGAGAAAGAGGAGTTGAGGCCAAAGTACATTGCACAGGTGGTGGGTAATAGGAAGGAGTAACTCGTGGGGCTGCAAATCCGACTGTTTGGCCATTACACGAGTGTACTAAACAATTCGGTCTATGAACGTGAGGAGCTAGTTCAAGAGGCACATAGGAAGGTGTGGCTCTAGACTGATTTGTTATGCGTGAAAAATCAAGGGCATAACATAGGTGTGAAATGCTAGGGGAGTGACCAAAATAGAGTGGCATCAAAGGAGAGGGCGAGTAAAAGTGAGGATGTTGGGTAATAGAGCCAATGACTCTGTCAGCGGCGTATCTCGACATGAAGAGCCAGCATGGGGAGAATCGGGTATAATGGTATACAGGTAACCAGATTAGGTGTATATGAGATCAAAATGTTGTGCCTTCAAGATGGCTTCCTCCTCGGTTTGTGGTCTCTTATATGCGATGTCCTTGGCGATGGGGGGGAGTAAGTGTTACAGAGAAAACTTCCTATGGCTTGGGGTGTACCACAACAGATAGAGAAACCGGATAAATCAATCCCTTCCCAATATGCAAGAGAAATAAAAAATCTAACACTAAAGGATCTCGAATCATACCTTATTCCAAACATTTGAAGTAGATCTTCATTGAGGTTTTTCCAATCCCTCTTGCTTTAGCAATTTACTCTCAACAACAGTAAACAAGGAAATCATGCTATATAATATAGTGTTAGGCCTACTCTAGCATATATAATCAATAATGCATAAGCAATTAAACGCATCTATGGATTCAATATTCATTTAAATGCACATCATTGGACAGGAAAAGATATTTCTATTAATAAAATCAGAGATTACATAAGTGACAACCTCTGTCAGCACGTCTACGAACCGAAGAAACTGAGTCCCCCACCTAGGCCTCCACCACCTCAATCCTCCATCTCTCAATAGCAATCTCACAAGAAAAGGAAAGCTTGGGAAGAACACAAATTGCTCCAAGGGACAAAGGGATGCAGACTCAAGTATAAGCAAGCTAAGACAACAATGGACTATAGTTTTCTTGCTCTTCAATGTATCCAAGGGGTTCCTTATATAGTTCTTCAATGGGGTAATGTAAGGTCAAATCCAAGCGATCTCAAGGCATATGGAAGGCCAAGAGACAAGTGACTCAGATCCACATCAAGGAAAACTCCAAAAATATTTGGACTTATCCACACATCCTGATGTATGCGAGTTTAAGGGTAATATCCACGTATATACAAGAGAAAGGGATTAAAAGTCACGTACATCAAATAATAGGTGTTTTTAGGGATGATATTGGAAGCATCAAAGGTACAATAATGGTCCATGGGGTCCAAAGAGTCTGCAGAGGGACAGGGAAGGCCATAAATGTGTGATCAACCATGTGTGGTAAAATCAACTGTAACAGATGCCCCCTAATGTGTGAGGTCAGAGGGGTAACATGATGACTGAAATACATTATACATCCATCCCAAAAGTGGAGTGATGAATAACTAGGTGGAAGAACTAGCCATCCATCAGTATAGTACAACAATCAATCTCTGCATATGACTGCAAATACATATAGAAGTCCCAAACACATGAGTACAATGGCCATGAATAGGCATGCTATACAAAATGTGACATGTGTGGTCATCCCCACATACAATATATAATATATCAGAATATCCATGATGAAGATATACAAAGGATCAAGATCTCCATGAAAGCTGAAGATATACAATGGATCAAGATCTCTATAATGGCTGAAGATATCCGACATACACTGGAATCAAGTCACGAGAGCTGAAATCTCATGAACACTGGCATGATCAAGGAGGTAGAATATGTGAAATGCCACCAATATGGAAATTCTTCTACACACACCGCTACGAGTACGTGTCCTACTATGTGAATAGAGGTGTCGAGGTCAAACATAGTAGTCCATTGTCTAATTACCGGTCATTGATGTATACCATTAACAGATGCAATATCACCCACCTATAATGAAAATGGAAATCAAGGTACTAGAGTGCAATCTAACAAGTGCAAATAAATGTGTTGAGGTCGAACACTTGGAAGAATCCATCGATTAGAGGGACATTGATGTATTCCAAAAACTGTCAATGGCGAGAGAACCTACCACTGATGACTGTAAGTCTCAAGGCACTCAAATGACTTTAGACTCCTATTTCAAAATAAATGATTTGAAGTTGATGGGATGGAATCCGTTGGAAGGAGGGAATTAAAGCATCCCCCATCAACCAACACGGGGTACTCAGCAACGCTGTATAATGTGGAAGGACTCAAACAAGATGTGCATGAACTAGTAATAGTACCGGGAATGGCTGACATGCAAATTCAAGACAACTGAGGAATGGCCGACATGCAAATTCAAGACAACTGAGGAATGGCCGACTCAGGCTTCAACTTCCTTCAAACAAGAGCATAAAGGTGAATGGTGACTGAATATAGGTAGCATAGACTCAATATACAAAACTGGGACATATCTGTGACACGGAAGGAATCAACAGAGGCTCCATAGGGACTGGAACCTTAACTAGTCGGTGGAGATAAATTTAGAAAAATGAGTACAGCTCCTAAATTCAAACTACTAACCCAACCAACGGATGTGATATATAGTGCTCTATTCGAAGGCGACACAACTCGACTGCTGCCAAAGATAACATCTTTTCCTATCCGGCTTTTTGGTTTTTTTTTTTTTTTGGACTTTTTTAGATATTTTGAAAATATTGAAAAAGAATAAAAGTGATTTATAGTTACAAGTCTGGGAGGAGACGAGTGTCAAGAGAAAAAAAAACTAGTTCCAAGCAACGGAACATACCTATGCTCAATGAAAGGAAACATGTGCAGGATAACAACACTAGAGGGAAAGTCCCCTTCCGGTAAAAAATGGGGAATCAAGCTACAAAGGATATAAAAAGGCTTTGCTTGGCTAGACATGAGACAAGGTTGGGCTATATGGCTGATAATCAAAGTCAGGGAAGCCAGCGTAAGGCTCAATAAGGTAATAAAAGCTCATGATAATGTAATTCAAAACTTGACATATATGAGGGAGTCCCGGAGAAATGTCCAACATAAAGTTCAAGAGGAGTATGAAGCTCTTGCTCAAAGTCATGGAAGTACTATACAAAGGACTCCCGCACCCTAAAGGAGAAATGTCAGCATGGGTACCAAATGAAAAATAGGATCTAACTAGGGTACCCATGTATGGTAAAGCTCTACCATTCACAACATGTCACTTCTAAAAGCAGCAAGAGGGTTCCGTGACAAGATGGAATGGGTTCGTACCTAAGGTTAAAATGAAATGGTCATAAGGTTATGCAAAGTGCAAACAGATGTGAAACCTAACCTATATGCCATTTTATACATAATACCTACAATAAGCATGAACGAGTCAAAGCCACGGTCAAAACCGCTCTCAAAATGGATTCCTACAACATCGAATAAGCTCAAATGGTCCAAAATGATCAGAAATGGTAAAAAACTATAGAAAGTGGGTAAAAATTTCAAAATTTTTCTATAAATAGTGAAAAATTTAAAAATTTTCATACCATTTGAAATTTTTACCCAACATAGTGCATTTGAGCTCAGAACTTCAGAAGCAAATTCTGGGAGCATCGTCCTGCAGAATCCCTCCCCGTTTTATCCAGGTAGATTCTCATGCTCTCCTCTTTCATTTTGATGCAATTTTTTTCAAATTTCATGGGCTATTTAATTTTTTGATCCATCCAAACTTATGTGTTTCATCCCACGTGAAAACCGGGTCTTTTTCCGCGTATAGGGCTCGCCACACGCGGAAAATGCACTAAAAGCTGCGTACAGGGCTGCGAACAAGGTTTTAAAGGATAAATATTGATTAAAGACCTTGGTTTTTTTGCAAGATGGTGCTAGAGTGGAGAGAAATAGAGCATGGTGATGTTGAGGAAGTTGTGCAAGGTGATCTCATGGCTCAACAAGCATTACGGGTATGTGGATTGTACAAGTTTTAGTGTCTTGACAGCCTGAGGGCCAAGCCAAGACTACTCCAGATACTGGTAGACTATTGGGATCCAGATTCTAAAATATTTTAGATACATGGGATGTTGCTCAGCATTGAGGTTGAGGACATATATTTCATCACAGGTTTGTCCCGATGAGGGGAGATGGTGAACCTTCGCTCTCATGGGCTAGGAGGCGGGTTGACCATAGATGAGTACATAGCTGTGTACTACTTTCCGGAGACAGAAAAGGTTGGGAGTCAAATCTCAAGAAACTCTATTCAGATTCTAGGGTTGAAGACCATAATTTTGGCACTAGGAAGGATTGCAAGGTTAGTTTCACTCCAACAGGCCTTACGGACAACAATGTTCTATGCTATAGAGTGCATGCAACCTGTAGTGTATGACTGGAGTACTACATTGCTGAGCAACATGAAACAACAACTCAATGACTGCAAGATGGGAAGGGTGCGGAACTTTGCGTTCGGCAGTATACTGAGCACATTTTTCTTTGAATTGGTTCCAAGGCTAAGCCCTAGGGTAGACATGGCTTCACATGGAGTTCGGGATCCAGCCCAGCGACACTGGGTGAATTTCATGCGCAGACTGGGAGGAGGTAGGGTGGCTAACCCCTACCCAGCAAATTTCTTTCCATGGTGGCGGAGACAGATCGCCGCCATAGATGACTACCCCTATGCAGGGATAGACTTCCACGGAGACCCAGATATGCCCCTACCACTAGGAGTGGCTTATGGTGACATAGGTAAATAATCCCAAACCCACTTTTTAAGTTTTGAATTATTTAATTTTTTGTGTTTTTTGATATATTCACTCAAAAGACATGTTTTTGGTGGGACAACACATAGTGACAATCTGTCATATATATGCAGATGTAGGACCATGACGGCCAGATGGCTTCCCTCTTCATCAATGGAATGGAAGAGGAGATGATATTATGGGTGTGGATGCGGAGTGGAGACTCCAAATCATCCACATGAATTTTGTTTGTTTGACACACAGGGTACCCATGGCGCAAGTCAAGGACTTGCCTGAGGCCATGCAGCGTCAGATGGTTGGTGTACCATGAGCATGGGTTTGACTATTTCGACGGTTAGATAGAGCCGTAGTGTGCTATCATGATCAAATATCCCCTCCACCTCAGGCTTAGAGACCTGAGTGTATTCATTTTTGTATCACCATGTATTATGTCTTGGTGGCTCGGAAGCCCCAATTTTGTATATGACACTTATGTATTATGACATCAATTTTTGGATGTTAATGAAATTTTTTTTATGATGATCGATTTTATTTATATTTACATGTGTATAAAATGTGTGTTTGTGATATGCTTATGGTCTATGAAAAAAATGTTAATCTAACACATAGTTTGCATATGATTCAACAACTTGATTAAAAATTCTTGGAACATGAATGTATGTTATACTCCCAAATTTTTGTTCTAGCAATCTAAAACGTAAGAACCTTTGTAATAATGTCGAATCCCTAATATGATACAAGCCATTAAGCTCTGAAACCACTAACTCCGAATCAAGACGTACCTCAAGAGAATGAACACCATGTGAAATGGCATCACGCAATAACTCAATGACGTCACTATATTGAACAACATTGTTTGCAGAAGGCCGTAAACATATGCCTCATGAAGACAATACTTGACCCGTACGAGTATAGATCACCCAAGCAACTGAAGTTGAGTTTTGAGTGTGGCGGCTGGCACCATCAGTGAATCCTATGTAAACAAAAGAATCCATCAACATCTTCCATAAGAAATGAATGCTAATCAACAAACCCAATCACCATAAGAAAACCTAACTATGCAATGCAAAAAATGTACAATAATATACAAAAATCAGCCTCGATTGAAGATCATGCATAGTATTTTTTGAGATAGAGCCCATTTCTAGGCTCCCCTAAGGTTGTCCCTTCTTAATCGACCAACTCATAGGAGCCTTTCTCTAAGAATCGTTTAACCACGTAAGGACCATGCCACATGGAACTAAATTTCCCTGTCCCCAAGGGTTCCTTAGCTTGATCCCACAAAAGGACAAAGTCACCTTCACTAAACCTCCTCGAATAGACAGACTTATCATATTGGACCTTGACGCAATGCTTGTTAACCTTTAGAGCCACTAAGGATTCTTGGCAATGCTCATCAAGCTGCTCTAAGTGGACCAAACGCTCTTCCAATGTGGAAGTGTCAGGTAAAATCTCTACAGCTAGCTTCAGAGAAGGGATTTCACATTCAATGGGTAAAACTAACTCCACCCCATGCACAAGCTGATAGGAGAAAAATCGGTGGCAGTATTAACTGTGATTATATAGGCCCACAAATCAGGATATAACATAATATTCCAATTAGTCTTGATTTGTGCGATGGTTCATTGGAGAATAGACTTAAGTGATTTGTTCACTGCTTCAACCTATCCATTCTCCTGAGGGTAAAAAGAAGAGGAGTACTCTTTCTTATATCCTAACTTGGAAGACAAATCTTCCATCATTTTATTCTGAAAGTGCCTACTATGGTCAGTGACAAGCTCTTTCAAAAAGCTGAACCGAGTGATAATCTGGTTGAAGATGAAATGCGCAGCTGTCTCACCATCAGATTTAACTATGGGCATAGTCTCTGCCCATTTCTTTAAGTAATCGATAGCCACAATAATATGATGATGCCCCCCAGCCGAAGCTGGATTGCAATCCATAAAATCAAGCCCCCACTTGGTGAAGGGATTGACAGTGACAATAAGATGTAACGGGGCTGGACATGAGAGCATATTACGTCCAAACACCTGGAAAGGGTGGTACTTCTTGAATGCATTAACACAATATTTGAAGATGGATGACCAAAAATAGCCTGCTGTCAAGATTTAAGTTGAGCTGTAGAAAGCCCAGATAAATGACCACCACATGTCCCTCCATGGCAATCATTCAGCACAACCTTAGCCTCATCATGGGTTAAACAACGACGCAAAATGGAATCTACCCCATGGAGGTACAAAGTGTTATCCACTATAAGGTAGTTCTTAGCTACATGATGTAATCATTGCTGCTCATCCCATGAGAGGTGAGTAGGGACCTTCAATGTTTGCAAATACACAATGATATATCCGTACCAAGGGTCCATAGTTGAGATGAGGAAAATATGTTCATCAAAAAAAGAATCCTCATAAACCTCCTCCTCCTCCAAACTTGGAAAATCAAATATAAGCTCCACAAAGATTAACGATTTCTTCAATTTTGCCGAAATGAATTCGAGATCAAACTCTTGCAAAATGACAATCCATTTATTATATTTTCCCCCAATCATCCTTCTAGTGAGGACAAACTGAAATGGATTGATATTAGCTATGACCAAGGTTTGGAAAAGGAGAATGTAATGTCTCAAATGTTGAACCGCATGAACGGTAGCCAAGGCTAGCTTCTCCACATGGGAATAGCGAATTTCTGCATCTATAAGGTTTCGACTCAAATAATATATGACATGTTCATGCAGCTCCTCATCCTCTTGAACCAAAAGCATACCAACCGTCTCCATCGACGTGACCACATAAATCAAGAAATGATGGCTATATTCTAGTGGACTAAGCACAAGGGCCATTGCTAAGGCTCGCTTAAGAGTATCGAAAGACTCCTAGGCTTGCTCATCCTAGTAAAAAGGGGTTTCCTTCTTCAAAAGACGCATAAAGCCTTTAGTCAAGTTGGAAAAATTAACCACGAACCTTCACAAGAAGTTTGCCATGCCTTGTAAACACTGAAGGTGTCTAATATTATGTGGGGGAGACAATTGGAGTATTGCCTCAACCTTTAAGGGATCGACTCTTATACCCTCCTTGGATACAATGAATCCTAGTAAACAACCAACAATCATGTAAAATATGCACTAATGAGGATTTAAATGAACTTGATAATGACAGCATCTTTCGAACACTAATCTAAAATGATATGGATGATGCACTCTCAAATGAGAGTGAGTAGTGAGATCATCCAAATATATGTTGATAATTGTTTTAAGATCGTGAAATATTAAGGTCATGGCCTGCTAAAATGTGTCTCCGTCATTTTAAAGGCTGAAGGGCATCTTCCAATATGCAAAAATACCCCAAGGACAAATAAATGTGGTCTTATGTTGATCCTCGAGTTTAATCTGAATCTGATTATATCCAAAAAAACCCGTCCATAAAGGAAATTACCTCACTTCCCGCACACTCATCCAAAATCTGATCAATAAATGGTGTGGGGAAATTATCCTTAGGACAGGCGCGATTTAAGTCACGAAAATCAGTGCAAATGTAGATCACTCCATGCTTCTTATCCATCGGAATGAGATTTGAAACCCACTCCTTCAAGGGAACGAGATAGATAAAACCAGCTTTAAGTAGTTTCTCTATCTCAGCTTTAATGGCAGGTGCTTTTCTAGGATTCGCTGCATGCAAATGTTATTGAATGGGCTTTGCATCCAGATACGTTTTGATATCATGTTTCACAATACGAGGGTCTATACCTGGCATTTCTTCATATGACCAAGCGAAAATGTCATGAAATCTTTAAACAGCTTGGTATACTCCTTGATCTCATTGGGGGAACAACCTGCCCTAATGTAGACATTCTCAACCTTGCTACAATCACGAGAAATATTGATAGGAATTGTTGGTGATAAATTAGCCATGTTTCCATCAGCCATCTGACTAGGAGAGCTTAATGGAACCATGAGGATACCAATATTCTCCCTAAGAATATCCCTAAAGTCATCACACTCCATACGATCAATCTTAGGAAGAAAATATGATCGATGATGCAAATCTTCCCAAGGTTGCTCAACCCCAGACATGGCCTCAAGAATAGCTTCATCCGATGGAAAAAAATCATCGAGGCAATCATGTGAGTGAGATGACTCTACTTCCCATGCAGGCAGCACATACGAGTCCTCCTACTCCAACCACGAAGAGGAAGGATCTGTATAGACGTCGTAACATACAGGTAGCTAGAAATGATTAAGGAAATTCATAGAAAGATCATAAAATGTAGCATAATCCCCCCTAGTAACTCTATATACCATTTTTCCATAGGACCCGTTAGGGTGTGTTGAAATAGCCTCAAATGAATGGAATCATTATGTAAGGAATTGGAAGAGCACCAAAGGTGGAAAGTGGTGACATGCTCACCAGGATCTTCACCACCCTTACCTTCGAACTTGGGAATGTACGAAGGAAGCTTGGTAGGGGGTGTCGGCCATGCTAGGTTATGAGACACGGGATCGTTCATCAATCTCGACAAGTCAGGTAAGTTAAATGTCGCAAGGAAAGGGAGCCTAGGTTGAGACGGTCGATTCCATGCTCCCTGGTAGTTTTGATTCATGTAAGGTTGATTGCTATAAATACCATGGCCTTGGCCATAATAACCTCCTCCCATTTGACCCATGTAGGGTTTCATGGAAGCATTGTGATGTGGGGTACCTTGATTATGAGGTGCTACAAAGTCATAATTAGAAGAGTAAGAAGGTTGTTGATACATGTACCCATAGGGTTGGTATTTTTGTCCATACTATGGTCCATAAGAATGTCCACAAGAAGCTCCATAAGGTGTTCCATGGGATGTACCATGAGAAGGTCCATATTTTTGTATCTGGGGAGCTCCATGAGGTGGAACATGAGGCGACCCAGAAACAGGTACATGATCTGCTGACACAACAGGAGGTACTCAGCTTTGAGATACAACTATGTTAGCAGTCGTAGAATGAACATGGCTAGTAGAAACATTCTGTCCTAAATGCCCACATGAATTAGGGGAAGGATGATTCGTTAAAAATGCATTCAAAGGAACAGGGTTTGAAGACGAAGGGACATGTGAAGGAATGTAAG
Organism: Pseudotsuga menziesii; assembly: GCA_001517045.1. Classification (NCBI taxonomy): domain Eukaryota; kingdom Viridiplantae; phylum Streptophyta; class Pinopsida; order Pinales; family Pinaceae; genus Pseudotsuga; species Pseudotsuga menziesii. The sequence continues at coordinate 169,407 of LPNX010312757.1, read as the reverse complement.
TGGTGTTCCCAATGTTCACTCATCTCGATCTTGGTATCTGAATAGGATTACTAACACTAGGCCTAGGAGGAGCATGTGAAGACGCCTCCACCACAGGGACAGAAGGTGCAATGTGACTAGTGCCCCCAAACCTCTCCACATGGAAAAGAGTGGGAGTTCCCCCAGGTGTAGTGACAGGGTCAATTTTTGACTCGGCATGATATGCCAGATCGAGTTCAGCAATATCAGGTATGTCATATCTAACATTACTAGTGCTTGTGGGTTCATAGTGAGTCTCGTCGCCCGTAAACCAATACCGGCGACATGTGAATGAGGGATCATAACCAGATTGTGAAGGTTGCTCATGTGAAGGATCATATGCACTAGTAGGATCTTCCTCCCCAACCTTATGAGGTGGAGAAGACATCTCTGGAATCTCATCCTCATGATCTCCCATGGTGTTTGAATCAAAGTGAGAAGTATTCCGCACGGACTATCTACTTCTCTCTCCCAAAGGAGGAGGAGACATGGAAGGCAGAATTCTTGCCAAACGACGAGAATGGCGAGGTACCGTACCCAAATCCAAAATGACTCAAAAATATAAAAAGACTCGATCTAATTACGCAAACCCTAGGAAAACTAGCATGCATAGAGCATACACCTAAAAATGTAAATCCAAATCACAAGCAAACCAAGGGTAGGATATGTGAGATCTCGAATGAAGCAGGTATGTCTCTCCTAGGAGAGGATTGAGACTCCCATACACAACAAGTGGAGGTTCGTAACCAATTATAGTGGCCCTTAACTTCAACACATATAGTGTTTGTGCTATCCGACCCCTACTTGGCTAGGACACCTGCAGAATAACCTCTGCAAATACCCCCTCAATAACCTAGGTAAGGAAACTACGGTCACCTCGATATAATCAATGCTCAGGCGGATAGTCCTAGGAGGGATTGAGAATATGGGCAGGGTAAAAAATCCCGAAGCCTAAAAGAACAACTAGTACCCCAGGGGTGCACTAGCCAATACCTCAAAGACCCCCAGATACAAATACAATCCTAAAAATATCTCCGGTGCTAATCAATCACAATCAGGGGTCATCCGAATCATAATTTCTCACACTACCTCGTGCTTAACTCCATTGTAAGAGGAGGATCTTAAGAAATACTAATTATATAAAGGATTTCACACTCTCACCTGGAAAGACATCTAATTTTTTTTTTTCTAGTGGTCTTGGAGAATTATCTCACAATGAAATATTCCAAGACCCTAGAACCAAGTCTTGTTGGTGCACCCTAGAAAAGAAAAGAGTGTAATACATTTTATTATGCATTGATTTTAATTGGCTTTATTACTAAAAGGGTAAATGGCCATGCAACTAATGATGTTATGACACAACAAGAAGTAAAATGCACACCTAACAATCAATGCAAATACACTGTGTTGAATGAAAAATAGGGTATGCTACTACGTGAAGTGCAAACTTTTTCCTTCAAATGTATATGCAATAATTCCTATATGAAAATTTGACTAATATTCACCAAGCAAACCTAATGCAAGTACCATGCTAATGTAAAATGCAAAGAATGCATAACTATGCAAAAAGCAAAATGTTTTTGTATTTTTGAATTAAATAAGATAAAAAGAAAAAATATGATTCTACAACCCTCAGACTCTAAAACCACTCACAGACAGCAACCAAACAAATTACCAAGGTAAAAGAGACCTAATGCACTAATCTCAAAACAAAAAATAGAAAATGAAATGACAAGAACATTTTCAAAATTCAAATAAAAAAGAGTCTCTGGTCAGAAACAGAGGGGAGATATAGACTCTAGAAGCATCAAAGAAGACTCGGCAATCATCCAAAATCACCCAGCAACACTTAATCTTCCCAAAAAATAAAAAAAACAGGGTATATGCAACTGTTCTTAGTAAACCTACGTACATATGTGACTATTCTAGGAAAACCCGTGTGTACACACGACTGTGAAAGAAAAACCCACATGTACATGTGACTGTGAAAGAAAAATCCTCGTAGAGGAAGAGAAAGATAGAAAATTAAGGTAAATGACCAAGCTGAGACCATATTTACTCCTACATGACACTACTAGGAAATCATGCCCCAATACCCGAAACAGAAACAGAGAAATCAGAGCAATACAAGCACATTGAATGTTGAAAAGCCCCCAAAGAAAAACAACTAGGAACCTCCCCAACAGATTCGCCAATTCTATTACGAAGAAAACTTCCTATGGCTTGGGGTGTACCAAAATAGACAGAGAAACTGCAGAAATCAATCGCTTCCCAATATGAAAGAGAAATAAAACATCTAACAATAAAGGATCTCGAATCATACCTTATTCCGGACGGTTGAAGTATATCCCCATTGAACGTTTTCAAACCCCGCTTTCTTTAGCATTTTACTCTCAACAACAGTAAACAAGGAAAGCATGCTATATAATATAGTGTTAGGCATACTCTAGCATAAATAATCAATAATGCATAAGCAATTAAACGCATCCATGGATTCAATATTCATTTAAATTCACATCATTGGATAGGAAAAGATATTTCTATTAATAAAATCAGAGATTACATAAGGGACAACCTCTGTCGGCACATCTACGAACCAAAGAAACTGAGTCCTCCACCTGGGCTTCCACCACCTCAATCCTCCATCTCTCGATAGCAAGCTCACAAAGGAAAGCTTGGGAAGGAAACATATTGCTCCAAGGAACAAAGGGATGCAGACTCAAGTATAAGCAAGCTATGGCAATAATGGACTATAGTTTTCTTGCTCTTCAATTTCTCTCTCTTCAATGTATCCAAGGGGTTCCTTATATAGTGCTTCAATGGGGTAATCGAACGTCAAATCCGAGCGATCTCGAGGAATATGGAAGGTCAAATCTGAGCGACCTTGAGGCATATGGAAGGCCAAGAGACAAGTGACTCAGATCCACATCAAGGAAAACTCTAAAAATATTTAGACTTATGCACACATCCCAATGTACACAGGTTTAAGGGTAATATCCACGTATATACGTGAGAAAGGGATTAAAAGTCATGTACATAGCAAATAATAGGTGTTTTTAGGGATGATCTTGGACACATAAAAGGTACAATAATAGTCCATTGGGTTCAAAGACTTTGCAGAGGGATAGGGAAGGCCATAAAAGTGTGATCAACCATGTGTGGTAAAATCAGCTGTAACAGTAAGGTTTTGAGAAACCAATCTAGGAAAATTCTATCATCGAACTAGATCTTATATAGGCCACAACAACATCACCATTCATGGATATGATCTCTGATATGGGTAGTTGGGTTTTGTCTATAGAATAATAGATTTTCCACACCCTTGTCATACTGAACGAGTAACTGGAAATATTGAAGAAACATCGAGGCTAATGAGGAAAATTCCATGTAGGTGGTGTGAGGCAATTCGATGTACCATTTGGCCGCAACACTTGTCAGTGAGCGCTGAAATAATTGCAATCGAACATAATCATCCACTATGTTGTTATATGAACACCATAAGTGGAATGACATAATGTGGTTTTGGGGGTCTTCTCCCTCCTTTCCCTCAAACTTAGGGATGTCTAATGGGAGTTTGGTAGGCATAGGAGGCCATAGTGAGTTATGATGAATGGGGTCATTATTCAACTGTGTCAAGTCAGGAAGGTTGATACTATCCATAAAAGGTATACTAGAACTGAGAGTGGATTGGGAAGGGCCAACAATATTGCTGACACCAACAGGAATGTAGTTCCCATGGATGACTGGGGGTGGGTGAAGTTGACTTCCGATAATAGGAGTACTCACTGGGATGGTAGGAATAACTAGAATGGAATTGGAAGGGCCACTGTTCCCATCCATGAATGGTGGTAAGGTAGGAACTACGGTGGCTGGAGTGGGGACACCACTAGTAGGTAGCATACCAACAATAGTTTGTGCGGTGGAAAAGGGCCTACTAGGATAAGGACCTGTTGGTCCAGTGGAAGATATACCTATAATGATGGGTGGAATAGACGTAAGCCCACTACCAACTACCCCCCTTGAAATGAATCAGGATGTGCACCAGCCATGGGGCTAGATGGGGCAGTGAAGAAGGTAAGTTCATATTGATAGGAATACAAATCAGAATCAGAGGAAGTATATGGCTTCGAAGGTGGTGAACGACATCAAACATGGATCCAATGGTGATCGTTTAAGGAACCAAACTGAGGGGTGTGCCCCCTAAGCCTATGTGAAAAACATGGTGGAGCTATGATGTCATGGTGGTGTGTTGTAAAATGAGTGTAGGTGTAAGAGTGTCAAACACAGGCTCAAAAACCCAATTACAACCGAGTGTGCAGATGGAGAGCATACAAATCGTGGATCATAGGACAAAGGGAAAGATCTAAAATTGTACTGCAACAGTGTATCATAGCATGATATTCTACAATAAAGTGGCCAAAAATCCAACAAGAAACACTACCTAGAAGTAAAAATGACTCACTAACCTATGGGATATGAGTGCAAGCAAACTCCTAACTACAAGCTGGAAGCCCCTCACAAATCGTATCCTCAGTAGGGTGATGAAATCCCATTTTTAGACAATACGAAATGGAAGAAAAATAAGCTAAGACAATCCCACTACCAAGAGGGACCTCTGGGTAAAATATCCCTAGATAGAATGGCCACTAGGCTAACCCATTGATGACACATCCAAAGTGGCATACTGGCACTTCAGCCCTTTGGCCCTCAACAACCTGTATACTCTGGAATGCATGAGGAGGACTATGAAGGGTTAGCCTTCAATGCAAAGTGGAGTGTGGTATTCCACTCTGACCTCTGGAACCCCTTCGTTGTTGCTTATTGTTGTAGAGTGAGGGTCCCTCCGACATACTGGTCGTGACCATTTCAATAAGTACTATAGGATTTTTGTCCCCTAATGGACCACAACTATGTCTCAAGATGTGAGTGCCAAATGGGTGTTGTTTGGATTTCCATTGATGCAGGAGCATTAGCTCTCAAGGCCATCTACTAAATTTTTGATCAGACCTTAAGGTCTTGACATTTTTCCAAGGAGGGTTTTATTGTAAAACCATTGTAAATCTCCTATAAAGAGTTTATTTCTAGATAGTAGGCATAGGCATAGTTTTCTTTTATTGTTTTGCTGAGTCATAGGTTATTAGCGCCAGTAGGAGAAATTGTGAATCATGACTCCCTGCGTAGAGATCAAGCCGAAGTTTGTTTTTGTATGACAGGGACATTTTCATCATGCCCTGTAGTTTTTTGGTTTGGTTTCAGTACCACTCGTAGAGGGGTATCAGAGTAGATTAAATGTCTAGGTTGTATATGTCGAAAGGGTACCATCTTTTAGAAGAAAACTGTGTTTTGCAAAGACACGGACAGACCTATGTATGTACCGACTTGTAAATATTTGAGGAGGATGAAAGTGGGACAAGAGTTGTGTGTATTTGCTTTTATTTCCCTAATAGGATTTAGCCATGTGTTCTAAGTGATGTTATTCTAGATGTATGCATTAATTTGAGCAGCGTAGTTGTGTAGAGCGATTTCGGCGTTTTCATGAATATTTGTAGATTTATCTACAATTGTTGGTTTAAGAGTTGGATTTTTTTGGATTCATTGAAGGATAGGGTAGATGCATGCATAGGAGGAATAGAATGATGGATCAAAGAGGTTGAAATATGGATTGATCAATTCCATGATCAAATCCATGTAGAACACAAGTTTTATGACTTAATGAGTTTTTGCAAAAACCAGACGGTGGAAAATGGATCTGCAGATGTAGATCTGAAGGTCCAGGAGGAATCCGCAACTGGAGTTGCAAGGAATATAATGGATCCGACAAGGTTTGGGAAATCCGTAGAAAAAGGAAAATCGACGATTGTTGTGAAGGCCGCAACGAAAATATCTAACGGTGGGAAAAATTGCGGAAAAAGAATTGTGGGTGGAAAGTTGCGAGGGAGAAACTTTGGGAAGTTGGCATCCTACATCCCGCAAACCAATTTTGGGAAGGCCATTGTGGAATGAAATTTGTGGAGCATGAATTGGGGTGTTTTGAGATCCCACATCCCGCAACCTGACAACAGAAACTCTGTTGCGGAAAAAGAGTTGTGAGAAGACAAAATTGCAGAAAGGTGGGTACAGAAGGAAAATTGCGGGAAGGCAATTTTAGTGTGGAATTTGGCATTTAAAGCTAAATTTGGAGATCTCGCCAAGTGTAGGAAGCTAAATATCCTAGAGGTGCTGGTTGGGTTGGTTTTGGTCTAAACCCCTGCACCATTTTTGGTATTAGAGTGGGTGCACAAATATTTGCACACTATGGACAGGAATATTGCAATATTCATTTGTGGGATGAGGACAGAATGTTGATTTCTGGCCAGAGGAGTTGAGAAGGACATTGTGGTATGGGAACCCTCACAGAAAAGTGTTATAGAAAATGAATGCAAAGCTCAAATCCTATAGAGAGAATAGGGAGTTCTGAAAGGTTCTATGTGAGAACCAAGAAAATGCCAATAGTCAAGTAGGAGGAATCTTGATGAGGTGTTAAGAAGGTAGGCTTGTTTGCAACTCATCATGAGTGTGGGAAAGCTCATGGAGATGGTATGGAAGGTGGCTACTGAAAGTCATCTAAAGAGTTCAAAAGGAGGCCACAATAGAATAAGGGAAGATGCCAGAACAAATGGTGTTAAGAGGATGAGTCAAAACAAATTTGACAGAGAGGTTGCGAAGTTGAAGGAAAGGCTTAGTAAGGTGACCGTACTATTGCATGAAGAAGCTACAGGAGGTCAGTATTGTGTATGGAGGTTGAAGAGGAAGGTGCACTGTCCTATAAAGAGGTTATGTGCCAGGAATCTCGATCAAAGACTTAGTGTTTGGGTGAATAAAGAGGAAAGACTCAGGGCAGTTGAGCATGAGGAAGTTCACGTGATGTGTGAACCTGAGCAAGGTGAGTACCTTGATGAAGAAGGAGAGGATGCTGACAAGATTGTGAAGAAAGAAAATAGTTCATATTAGTATACAAGATCCTTGTGATATCTTTTGAAGATCTTCAAGATTGTTTTGCATAAACAAATCAGCATGGAAGGATGGAGGAGAAGGCATCAGATGAGGCTGTAGTGCCTTATGTTTTTGAAACTAATGATATGTGTTTAACTGCAGGTTTCACAAGTGGAATAGAGGGACAGTTGTTGAATATTGTCCAGCGGTTTGAATAGGTTGAAGATAAAGGTAAAATCATGGACATGTGGAATGTCTATATTTTAGATATCTATTTGTTGGCTTTGTTACAGGTATTCTGCAAATGAATTGTTGGGATGGTGAATGATGAAGCATGGTTTCTTGATGGCAGTAAAATTTCCTTTTATTTGCTAAAGGAAAATTTAGAGGAAGAAATTATCTTGAGAGACAATATGGCAACTCAAGATTGGGTTGAAGATGTTGAAAGGTGCGGCAATGACATTATTGTATGGAGCAATGGAGGAAGTCTTTGGAAGTTGTTTATACTTCTGAGCAAATGAAGGTCATAGTGGAGAAGGGAATCCAGAGAAAGATGTTTCAACAAAGAAGTAGACTGGAAGAGGAGATAAATGAGTTATGGAATCTCATGCAGAGATGTAAGAGGAACAGTAATGATGAGGTACAAGCATTTATTTGGATGACTGTGGAAGACTAAGAAGTTCATTGCAGGATTAATGAACAACAACAACTACAAAACAAAGTTTCGGATCCAGAAAATAGAAGCTGAAGACACATGACCATGTGGTCATGATTTTTTCTACTTTGGGAGTCTTATGTAGGAGCATTATCTCTCAAGGCCATCTACTAAATTTCTGATCAGACCCTAAGGTCTTGACATTTTCCCATGGAGGGGTTTATTGTAAAACCATTCTAAATCTACTGTAAAGAATTTATTTCTAGATAGAAGGCATAGGCATATTTTTGGTTTTGTTGTTTTGTTGATTCATAGGTTGTTAGCATCAGTAGGAGTGATTGTGGATCATGACTCCCTGCGTGGAGATCAAGCCTTAGTTTGTTTGTGTATGGCAGGGACGTTTTCATCATTCCTTGTAGTTGTTTGTTTTAGTTGTAGGACCACTCGTAGAGGGGTAGCAGAGTAGATTAAATAGCTAGGTTGTAGAGTTCGAAAGGGTTCCATCTTTCAAAAGAAAACTATGTTTTGTAGAGAGGCAAACAGACCTGTGTCTGTACCGGCTTGTAAATATTTGAGGAGGCTGAAAGTGGGCCAAGAGTTGTGTGTTTTTTATTTTATTTCCCTAATAGGAGTTAACCATGTGTTCTGAGTGATGTTATTCTAGATGTATGCATTAATTTGAGCATCATAGCTGTGTAGAGCGATTTTGGCATTTTCATGAATATTTGTAGATTTATCTACAATTGTTGGTTTAAGAGCTGGATTTTGTTGGATCATTGAAGGATAGGGTAGATGCATGCATAGGAGGACTATATTAATCAATTGAAGAGGTTAAAATATAGATTGATCAATTCCATGATGAAATCCGTGTAGAACATAAGTTTTCTTACTTAACGAGTTTTGCAAAAAACAGACGGTGGAGATTGGATCCATAGATGTAGATCTAACAGTCCAAGAGGAATCCAAAAATAGAGTTGCAAGGGATATAACTAATCCTCCAAGGTTTGGGAGATTTGCATAAAAAGGAAAATCGACGACTGTAGTGAAGGCCGCAACGAAAAGATCTAACGGTGGGAAAAATTGCGGGTGGAAAGTTGTGAGGGAGTAACTTTGGGAAGTTGGCATCCCGCAACCCAATTTAGGGAAGGCCATTACGGAACAAAATTTGTGGAGCATGATTTTGGATGTTTTTAGACCCCGTATCCCGCAACCCGACAACAGAAATAGAGTTGCGGGAAGGAAAAATTGTAGAAAGGAGGGTACGAAAGGAAAACTGTGGGAAGGCATATTTAGTGTGGAATTTGGAATTTAAAGATAAATTTGGAGATCCTACCAAGTTTAGGAAGCTAAAGATCCTGGAGGTGTTGGTTGGGATAGTTATAGTTCGAACCCCTGCACCACCTATCCTTAATTTCCTAACTTGGCTACAAGATTGTTTTGGTCCTCAAATGAGGTTACAATGTTGGTTGTATTAAATTAAATTTTTAGGCTATATTGGGGTCATGAAGCAAGCATTTTATCTTTACGGTGTGAGATGTGTGCAAATGATGTGTATAAACAGCAACAATCTCATGACCAATATGTAACGATTTCACTTTCGAGACATGAATGCAGATAAATAACAGTAAATGGAAGTAAATATCATGCAAAATCACAACTAATTCTTCCAAAACATAAAATAAACACAAGTAAATGAACGTCTAAGGAAATGACAAGGGTGTAGCAAAAATACAGGGGGTATCAACTACAAATCTCGACTCAAGAGGCTCACATTTAAGGGAAAGAGGACCTCAAAACAAACCAAGGCGATGTAATGGATCAGATATGGATAGAAGCAGGTCAGGAAGGGGTAAAACATAGACAGGGGGTCTGGAACAAGGATCTCAAGCACCAAAAAGGATTGAAAAATTGGAGGTCACACCTATGGTAGAGCAAGCACGATCGGGGTCACACAGAACTAGGAAATAGTCATGATCGGGGAAGAAAAATAGTTGAAATACTCAGGTTGCACAAAAATAGGGATTAAGGTGACAGGTCACACAAAACTGAGTCGCAATAGAGATCGAGGTCCTTCTGAAAGTTGGGACAAGGTAACACTTATCAAGGGAAAATGAGAAAACTGGGTCACATTTATCAGGCAAAAAGGTGTGATTGGGTCACATCTTTCAGTTGAATAAGTGGGACTCAGTTGGAACTATTTTTTTTTTAAATATTGCTAGCTTGTGTCGGGGGTCGGGCACTAAGGAAAGGCTGGTTCAGATCTTCTGCGAGGGGGTCAGATCTGTGACAGTTGAAGGTAAAAACCAATAGGAACACCTACAAAAGAAAATATCTGAAAGGAACACCTGAGTGGAGTCTCCAAAACTATAGTGGGGATTTCTCCCCTACTATGTGCAAAAGAACCTACCCTAGATCGTCCAGATGACAAGGTAGAATTCAACAATGGAAATGGGAAACAAGAACAACAATAATAATATTTTTTATATTTTTTCAAATATATTCTACTAACTAACAAACATAAAAGCATTCATACCTTTTTCTGTAATGTGGGCCATCGTAGTCATCTGAGTAAATGGTTTCGCAGCTCCATGGTTTGGGTCTCTAGTCTCTTCCACAAATGGTTTTCAAATGGGGAATGGATCCAAATGGGTACGGAGCTATCTCAACGTACATTGTGGGAGATGATATGGCAATATATGGGAATAATGGAAAAAAAGTGTGTTTCTGGAATGACCAAAAAGTTCAAGGATGTGACAAAAAGTGTTTTGGGGGAGGCCTTCACAATGTATTTATAGCATGGTCCAATATTTTTTTACCCTTGGTATTTTATTGTCCATGTTATTTATCTATGGTTTTTTACCCATTCTTTTTTTATGGTTTTTATGTCCTTTTTGGAGTGTTGGAGTATCGAGTACCTCCACATGGTATAACTGCCACACCTCTAGGAATATAAAAACAAGTGAACTAACTGCCACTCCTAGTGATAGGCCCTTGTGCTGGGTTTCAAATGTTCATCAACAATCTGCAGGTTTCGGTGTAACGGCAAACCTTACATGGTATCAAAGCATAGGTGTCAGGTTCAATTCCCTTGAGCTACGCCAGAGGCAGAGTGTTGGAGTATTGGGTACCTCCACATGGTATAATCGTCACATCTCTAGGAATATAAACACAAGTGGACTAACTGCCACTCCTGGTGATAGGCCCATGTGCTAGGTTTCAAATGTTCATCAACAATTTGCAGGTTTTGGTGTAACAACAAATCTTACATGGAGAGAGTGGGGATAAATCACAATAAATGCTTAAGTTCCCTTCATTTATGGGGAAGGAATAATAATGTTTTGGACCATATTTAGTGGAAACTTAGTTTTGAAGGTAAAAATGGAGGAAATAATGGTGGGAATATGATGTATGACTGTGTTTTAGACCATGGAGATCTAGGTGAACAATTTTTAGTGTTAACAAGTGTTTCTCGAAAAGGTTGACACCTTGAATGATGTTGTAGAATCATTGATTAAGTCTAATAGTACTTAGAATTTCTCTTGGTGTAGATAAATTATGGGCATTGCTGCCCTAAACTTGTGAACCTATAAGTATGTGGTCTATTGTTATACAAAAAACAATGAGTTATTCCTCTCATAGAATTCTAGACTATTAGACTCATCGAAGTCTAATGCCCCTCCTCCATGAAGCATACTTTTACGAGGGGAATTATCCCCCAATTGTAGAGTTTAGGGAGCCACCTCAAATTTTTTATTGAGCTATTCTTTCATAAAATATGTATTAATATCAGCTAAGTGATTGGGGTATTATTATAATCCAATTTAACATATTATGGTTTTGGATGTTATAGAATACCTAAATATTGCATTGTGAGTGGCTAAGAAAAACAATGAAAAAGATGGAGGCAAAAATATTATTAGTTTTGTTGGTTTTTTCGGGTTAAGGGTTTGAAAGGTAAATATCTATGTACTATGTGTGCCATTGTTTAATCTCTATTTTTTCTTAAGAATCTATATGCATTATTTCACTTCACAAGTTTAAAACTTGCAAATTTCATAGATTTGTTGTTTTTATTATTCCAGAGGTCGATGCTATAGGGAAAGATATTGTAGAGAGTATTTTCTAGTCACCATGATTTCTTATTGGTGGAAGCAAATTGCACTATAGCATGATCTATAGTGATTTTTTAGTGTTAAATTCACTACTCTAATAAAGGACGAGAGAAGTATACAATATCCAACATTAATTCTAATTAAAGATATCAAAGAAGAAGATAAAGACCCTAAGTATGTGCATGACTCAAAAAAATGTATAGGTAAAAGTATTTAGTCATATATATCATTATCTCTTGATGATATTTTCTAACCCTATGTGGCAACACTTTGTAAGGTAAAATTGATTCTTCAGTTTATTTGTGTTAGAATATTGAGAATATGCATAACATACAACAATAAATTTATACTAACATGTAAATCAATAGAAAGTATCTTCTAGTTCAACCTTCTATCCATACAAGAAATTATAGTCATACAATAAATAAGAGAAGAGAACAAGATAGTTCGATACACTAGATATATGTGGTAGAATCCCAAATGGGGAAACACCCACAGGAAGGTTTGGTATTTTTTATTCTTCAAAAATATCCATATTACAATACATGTCATCGTCACATTTGAATTACATCACTCTCCATCTTCACTTCACGTCACTTGACACAATAATCTCATGTGTGTTTCTGCAACATTCTTATGTGCAATTGATGAGCCTCCTTCACCTCTATTATATACCAATAGGTATGGAATATTTACATCCCATAACACATTTTATATAAATACCTTTCCACCTATTTTATATATAAATAATGTGTAATGTCCCTTTTTGAATTTTTATTAAATGACCAATTTTTTCACTTTTTCCCCAATTTCGACCTTAACTAGTTTTGATGTCTAGACCTCCAAATTGACTCAAATGCTCCCAAATTTTCTCATAAGGTAAATAGATGATATTAGAAATTAAATATTATGTTTAGGGATGTTTTATGAACCCCAAATAATTATTCAAACTTGTTTAATGTTATATTCAAAGTAGTAGTTTTTACTAGCAAATTGGGGCTCCAATCCCCCCTAGGTAATTTCTGGAAATGGCTTCTCAATTGATACCAAAGTCACTCGAATTTATGAATAGAGGAAGGGAATGTGTAAGGGAAATTTTTAAAGATAAGGTTCAACTTCTGACTCCATACCCTTCTGCTTCCCTGAGTTCCCTATCCACAGCAGTAGATCATAAGCACTGTCTACCTCTTCTGAGATCCTTTGCTGAGGGGTGGGGGTGCCCTTGCCTCCACTGATGGGTAAATTTAGTCAATTGGTGGCCGGCTATGGCTCAATGACTGGGACTGGAAGGCAAGGTGTGAAGCTCTTGATCAATAAAAGGAGAGAAATGACACTCAAATATCATATTGACCTCATATACATCATGTTTCAGTTTATATAGCCTTTTATGATTCTTTCCAAAACAACTCCAAATCACAATTTTGACCCTTGGGGAAAATGCACCAAATCTTCTCCCAATGCAATAAAAATGAGTAAAATGGCTTCCAAGTCTCAATTAATGAACATGAGAATTTAAATACACATTAATTACATTCAATTCATTATACATTTTTCAGAGATACATTCCTCCATTCGAAATAATAAGCATTACCATGGCATATATCAAAATGGAGTGGAAATGGTCATTATTTGCTCATTAAAAGTCATTTTGACATACAACTCTTGGGTATTTCGACTTGAAAATTTATGAGAATGAATAAAAGATAATATTTAACTGATTACAATCATAAATATATTATTAATATCTCTCCCAAAGAGTACGTGAGCTCACCCAAGGCGCAATCCCTCCATGAGCAAGAATATGCAAAGAAAATTGGAAATGGTTGAGAGAAAGTGCTGCAATAGAAGAATACACATGATGCCATGGATATTACACCTGAAAATAAGAATCCATTAAATCTCCATGAAAGACCTGAGTGGCCTCTCCAAACACCAACTTGGATGGGAATCTTTCACCCTCGAAATTGGCTAAGGTAAGAAAACTAGTCATCCAATAGCTCTCGCAATTCACAAATGACAATTTCTCAAATGATCAAAAGTTATTCTCTTGGTTGATTCCTATATTTTATAAACATACTTATCCTTATAAGGTTACCAATCCATCCACAAAATCAATCCAATTTGAATTAGGGTGTGTGCTCATGATTTTCCATGTGTCCTTCCTTTCCTAGCCTTCCACCTTCCCCAAATTCGAGTTGGAGCCCATTGAGATTCCTCAACTCACATGAGAGATATCTTGGATTATATATTTATGCATGAAATTTCAAATATGTTATAGGCCATAATTCATATCTTATTTGTTCCATACGTGTCATAGCATCTTCATCATTGTTGTCATAGAGATAGGGAATCTAGTCCAAGTGTCTCACTAGCTCCAAAATCACTCTTCCTTTTCTATGTAAGTTACATTTCCTCTCAAATTAGACCTATGATGAATATGGAAAAGTTTATTAGTCTTATAACTCATCCAAGAACCTTTATAATTCCCATGGATTTGAAATTGCAAGAGGAGGATTCCATGTGGCACAAAATTTCTAGTGTGTGTGGGCCTCATAGTCTCCATGTTTCTCCATGCTCCATTGCCACTTGAATTTCCTCGTGTATTTATTTAATAAGATACATTATTAAATATTTATCCCATTATAATGTCTAAACATCATATATTAGCTCCCTTACTAAAATTCCAAATGTATCCATCCAACCTAGGGAACTAGTAGAATTGATGGAATTGTCCTGCCATGCAATTATTAAAATGGGGACATTACAGAATGGTAATAAGATAGTTTATTACATGACGCATGTGTGATAAATATATTTTATAATATTAGCTGAGTTATTTATGTTGTATTTATGATATTTTATCAACAATACCACACAATTCATCATTACATATTCCAACAATTTGGTAAGGTTTGATGTATCAAAGGAAACGTAGCTACATGTCAATTCGTCTCCTCTAAATATTTATGGAATAAAGGGTATTAACAAATGTGACGCCATAATAACTTAAATAGAGGGGCATTGAGATTGTAAGATGGACTCAGATACATATTATATCAATATGATTATCCTACAGAACTGGTAAGCCCCGTGGTTGGGTACCTAGTTGTCTTCATAGTTGGAAATGTATTTCCATAGGATGACCATTTGTTTAGTATTTATAGTGAGGTTGAGGACAAGCATTTGAGTACAATAGGTTTTTGTTCAATTCTTATTATACCACTGTTTGGCCCAATTTTATGGTTGGTTCCTTGCCGGTATGTTGTTTGATATGGAAATCCTATATGCGAATAAAGTATCATGGATACCTTGATTTAGATTGGAAGTGAGTTTCTTGGGTGAATAGCCATTTGTTGGATACCGTGACAGTTAAGGATAAAACAAAGTCACATTTTTCTATTGGAGAAGCTAAGTGATAATGGAAAGATTTAATTTTGAGTTGGATTGATAAGATTATAGAAAGGGAGACAATAATATTATTTTAGATGCGACAAATAGTTATTTTTGGTGTTTGGTGCAAAGGATGTCAATGACAACTCTTATGGAAATAGTTGAAATTAGGTGGTGATTGAAAAATGAGGTGAAGTTTGTGACTTCTGTTTAGTAAAAATAATGACCATGTAGAAATGTGAAGTGTGCCTTGTATTTGTAGAAAGTACACTAGGATTTTATTTATAAATCATATGTATTGGTTCTTAGAAATTTTTGGGCTTGTATCTCTCTTGTAGTTTTTATTCGGGGAAAATATTGTATTGTACCTTAGCAATATTCTAAAATATTGTACTCTAATCTCCAAGAGATGGAGTATGTCAATGGTATGCACATGTATCCACATATGTAACATGTAAAGGGTATATCATTATAAACCCTGGATATGCATGCATACCCCTTTTCCATGTGTCCCTAATGGTTTGAATAACTTGTTTGTTCTGGTGTAGGACCTCTATTATGAATTTTCCAAACAATTGGAGTACTAGGTTGTGTCTGTATGAATGCACTATGAGTGGACTAAGTTAGTTGTAGACTCTGAAAGTGCCTAAAATATGAAGGTTTTTGTAAATCTAGGGGATTTCATTAAGAAGATGAATGAAACATGTACCTAAATGAAATCCTCAGTAGACGAGTGGTTGTTGCAGCTAGGTACCCAAGTATTATGGTGGATGGTTGTTATTTTATATGAATGTTGAAAATTTAATTATTTTATATGAATTTTGACGATTTAATTATGTCTATGTAATTGAGGTATGATATGTAAGTGTCATGTTGTAATAGATATATACTTTGTGCATTAGGAGGATGGATAAATATATTGATAAAGACATGACCTAGTGGAGATTCAGACAAGTACTTCTAAGGGGCATTGTTGGAATAAGTAACTCCTACTTATCTTATTTCTTATACTTGATCATACTAAAGGTTGTGATTGTCATTGATCATTGAATGTGTTTCTCTTAAAACACAACTTATATACACAATTATTAGTTAAATAAATCACTCAAAATACTTTTTGAAGTATGTAAGTATGCCAAATTTATAACAACCAACATTATCTTTACTTAGATAACACTCCTATAACTCAAGAATAGTTATATAACAAAACCTTAACAATGACAAAGATAGAACATTAATAACGAGGATTGTTTATAAAAAATAGGATTCCAAACAACAAAAAGAGGAGTTGCAAGGTAGCAAGTGCCATCTAAAATTTTCCATGTATCCTTTTGCAATTCCATGCCATGCATTTTAGTAGATTTAAAAATTGTCCATACAACTAGATTTGTGTTACGATAGCTTAAAACATCTGTGCAAAAATTGTAAAACAAAAAGAGGAAACACAAGGTATCAAGTGCCTACCTTTCAAGCTAGGAGATCTATAATTTTCCATATAGCCTTTTGCAAGTCCATGCCTTGTAGCCTAGTATATTTAAAAATTATCTATATGAATTGATTTGTGTTATGAAATCTTGAAACATTTGACAAAAAATTGCAAAAACATGCATGGATACATTTAAATCAAAAGAGACAAGTTATGCAATTTCAATCTCTTAAGTTAATTTGTATAGCCAAATGAAATTTTAAAAAATGAAATGTAAAAAAAACACATATGTAAAGTAACTTTCTAATCATTTGATTAAGTGAAGTCCTTTCCTTTATGGTTTCTTCCTAGACTTCAACGTTGCTTCCCATCCATGATTTCACAAAAAAATTATTTCATGGACAGAGTTCTTTCAATTTCTCATGACAACAAGTGAGACATAATGCAAGTGCATGTTCTTGTTATTGTCATGTGATTATAGAACAGTAGCTGATTGAAGTGGTAGAGAGCTGCAGTTCATGGGAATAGTTCTTAGCTCTCGAATCCCCTAACCATATTGGTAAAGGATCCTGATATGGATATAGACAATCTCCAAGCTGATCAAGACCTCATTGATGGTATGATAGCGAAAGTGGCTATGTTTACCGTACGTATTGCTCTATATGAGTCCAAAATTAGATGTTTGTACTCTTTACTTTCATCTGCTTTCTCTTGTAAAAAGAAACAAACATGAAAATGATTATTCATAGATGATGAGTTGGGTTTCTACTAAAAAAAAGCTGCATAGAAAATTAAAAAAATCAAGTAGAACCAACATAATGCATAGAAACCCAATAGTGTATTGTCGACCAAATTCAATAGTATGTTGGTTCACATGAAAGAAACTAAAGTTGGCTATTATGCTCTCATAGGTTATTACCTTCCTTCAACAATTCTATCCACATAGGGGAGAATTGTAGGCCATGGAGGAAGGTGCTAACCATAAATAGTCCACATATGGGGAGAGGGATACCAAGATGGATTATAGTTTTTTGATATGGGAAAGCGTTCCAAACCCAATTGATCACCCATCACTAGAAACAGAAAATGTAGATAAATCCTCATAGCAGCAACACAACCAGAAAATACAGTTATTTCTAAAGGCAACAACAATTCAAGGTGGAGTTTGAATTCTAACATTAATAGTTGCATATACTAGTGTTGATTAATAATTTTACCAATGTAGATTGGTGAAAATAACCCCAAATTGGTCTTGAAAAGTGGATAGCTATGTTACCAAAAATGAGAAATGGAAACTAAACGAGAAACATGAATGAAATGAGAAACATGAATGAAACGAGAAGCAAAGTCATGAGTTTTCGCAACATACAAGAAACAAGGGGAGAGAAAAAACAATAACATTATGTAAGAGGATTAATTTTGAGATTTAAAAGAACATTGGATAAGAGTATGTTAGAGGTAGAGTGGTTGGACGCATAGGAAGAGATACAACAATTCTAACAAATGACTCATTTCATATATAGTGGAGTCTATATTGTTAAAGTTCTCAAGATTTGAAGAAATTACTCATTTCATATATAGTGGAGTCTATATTGTTAAATTTCTCAAGATTTTAAATCATTTGTTATCTCAATGTAGATGTTTATGACGTTACTGTTAATCATAATTGCGTGATTGTAAAGAAATAAATAAGTCAAATTTACATGTATTAAGATTTCTCATTAACATGTTGATGTCCATGAGAATAAACTTTCATTTACAAATGAAGACTTGGGTGTAAAACCTGCAAGTATTATCCATGCCAATTCACTAGAGTGAAATAGGTAAAATTCCATTCAAAATTCCTTTCAATATTCAATCACTAAAGAAATGATCTCATTGCCTCCATTATCTAAATAAACAATGAGATAGTTTAATCAAATACGAAGGAGTGAATATTTTGTCTTCAATTCTTCAGGAATGCGGACATGACCGTATTAAATTGAGAACATAGATATGTGGATCAACAGACAACTCACAAGATAGATCATACAATTTTACTCAAAAATTGAAGAATGAAACAATGAAAAAATGGCTTGCAACTGTGAATGCTTTAATTAATCAAAAGTAACTAGATAATTAATTGCAATTAAGTACAATGGATAAATAGCCTCATGCAATTCGAATCCATGTGAGGAAATTCCAACTGGTTTGACTCTACTTGGCTAAATGGTTAACTGACCTTGTCTAAATCATTATCGGAGTTCAGCAGAGTTCAAAATCCAAACTCAAGTGTCTAATTTAGTGTTAAATAGTTTAACTGACTCAGGTAGGTGAGTAAATGCACCTCACCTGCATGCAACCATGGAAACCTAGTGCTAACTGAGTATAATTGAATGTAATTGACTCCTAACTGAGCTTGAGTAGTCACCAACTAAACTTAACTAATGGAGGTTGGTATTAGCACTCCCAGTGGGTCCTAATTTGTAGGGATTGGTCTCGGAGGCTCCTGAACTTATGCATGCAAGTGAAATTAGTGGCAATTGGCCTCAATTAGTGCTTCCCACACTTTAGTAACTAGAACATGTGCCCCAATTAGGCCAAGTGGACCCAATGGCATTAGTGACTAAAAACAGACTGAAAGGACTCCTGATTTAGACATAATTAACCAAATTGGACAAGGGAGGATTATAATCCTAACAGACCGAACCTATATTGAATGGGGAAAGTAGGGAAGGGATATTGAAAATCTCATCGAAGCTAGAAAGGAGATAAAATAAAAATACCTTGAATATACTTGTCAAAATTTTATGAAAAACGACTCCAAGAAATGATCAGAGACGATTTATGTTTCTTAAAAAATGGTTTTAAGGCCAAAAAACGAGAACGAGCTTAGAAAACGTCGGTTTTCCTCCCTTTCCTATTTCTAGCCCGTTTTTAGAAGGAAACAACCATCAACATTACATTTCTAGTGACACACTTTGATAGTAAAACCTATCAGTTCCCATATCATCTGTACAATTAAACAAACAAGGTTAAATGAATTCTAAATAGTCGAAGCATTAAACTAACAACCAACTGGTGCTCATAAAGAAAAATTACTTACCCAACATTGTTTAATGACAACTAAACTAATGTGTTTATGGGAGGTTTCTCATTACGGATGTTACAGGAAGTTTCTCATAACGGGCATAACCGACAATGGTTTACTCATGTAACTAAATTCATGAAGTATATAGTGCATGGTTGGGATGTGAAATGCAGAGAGTTATCTGTGAGGCTGAAACCCATCTTGTAATCTCTCCTTCTTCATTAATGAGATTCAATACTTTTCCTGCATGGATGTTTCCCCTTTGGGGTTTTACCACATGAAATGTTGTGTTCTAATGTTGTTATTCATCATGTGATGAGTTTAATGTGTTTCTGAAATTTAACAAGTGGTATCAGAGCGTGGAAGTGTTGAAGAAGATCATACTTGCTACTTTTTCTGAAGAGAGACATCGAAAGAAAGAGAGCAAACTTCCATTGGAAGCTGAAGGACCATGTGGACCGTGTGAAGAACCCATCGTGGAAGTATACATCTTGCGCCTGCAGCAAGTCTACGTGAAGCCATGATTGAGTGGTGAGGGCATTGTTGCATTGGAGTATTGGATTCTTGTGAGTCATAAATTTATAGGTTTTGATGGAACTCTAAAAGTTTCCAAGGGTGCTTTAGTGGTCATGAAGGCATAGAGGATAGGAAACCTTTACAAACTAGTTGGAAGGATGCAAGTTAATGGTAATGCATTAGTATCTGAAGAAGATTCAAGACCCACTCAGCTATCACATCAGTGTCTTGGTTATATGAGTGAAAAAGGGCTTCATGTATTAATGAATCATAAATTGCTTCCAAACTTGAAAACTTTAAATTTTATGTTTTGTAAACATTGTATATGTGGAAAGCAGTGTAGACAAAAGTTTAAAGTAGGTAGTCATGTAAGTAAAGGTGTACTTGACTATGTTCATTCTGATTTATGGGGTCCATCTCCTACCATTTCCTATGGGGGAGAAAAATATAATGTATTATTTGTAGATGACTTTTCTAGGAAGGTTTGGGTCTATGTCCTTAAAAGAAAAGTTGATGTGTTTAATATGTTTAAACAATTTAAAGTTATGGTTGAAAAAAGAACTGGTAGTACAATCAAGTGTTTAAGGACAGATAATGGAGGTGAATTTAATTCTTTAGAGTTTGAAAAATATTGCAAATATGAAGGGATCGTCAGACAAAAAACTAAAGTACACACTCTTCAACAAAATGGCGTTGCAGAACACATGAACGGGACTCTTCTAGAAAGAGCAAGGAGCATGCTCAGTAATGCTAATTTGGGGCAAGAGTTGTGGGAAGAAGCAGTTTCTACTACTTGTTACCTTATAAATCGGTCACCTTCAATGGAAATAAATTGTAACATTCTGGAAGAGGTATGGACAAATCACTCCTGTGATTATTCAAATTTGAAAATCTTTGGTTGTGAAGCTTATGCACTTACTCCTAAAAATCAGCATTCTAATTTATACCCTAGATCAAAGAAGTGCATCTTTGTTGTTATAACGATGTAATGAAAGGATATAGATTGTGGGATCCTACTTCCCACAAAATTGTCATTAGAAGAGATGCAATTTTTTATGAATCTTCTCTGATTAAATCCGAAAGTGTAATATTTGATGTGGAACAAGAACATGCAATATCAAAACAACTAATTTAGTTGGAGAACCAATCTTCTATGACTGAAAGAAACAAGAAGCAGTTTCTGGTGAGAGAGAAGTCATAGAAGATGAATAAATTCAAGAAATTATGGAAACCCCACAGTCTACACCAAGAATATCATTAAGGGAGAGAAACCCTCCTAAGAGGTATAATGAATTTTTTTTGTTTGTTTTATTTACTGATTATGGAGAACCTTCTTCTTTTCAAGAATCCATTGAATGTATTGACAATGCTAAGTGGAAGGTGGCAGTGAAAGAAGAAATGGATTCTCTGGAGAAAAACAAGACATGGGAATTGGTTAAACTCCCCAAAGATAGAAAAACAGTTGGGTGTAAATGGGTCTTCAAATTGAAGAAAGGAGTTGATGGTAAGGTTGAAAGATACAAAGCCAGATTGGTCGCAAAAGGGTACTCTCAGACGAAAGGTATAGACTATCATGAGATTTTTTCACCAGTTGTTAAGCTTGTATCTATTCGTATTGTGTTAGCATTAGTTGCATTACTTTGTTTGGAGTTACAGCAGCTAGATGCTAAAACAACTTTCTTACATGGATATTTAGATAAGGAAATTTATATGGAACAACCAGAAGGTTTTGTACAACATCAAAAAGGTAGATTAGTTTGCAAGCTTAAGAAATCATTGTATGGCCTGAAACAGTCTCCCAGGAAACGGTACAAGAAGTTTGATTCTTTCATGGTGAGCCAAGGTTATACTAGAAGTGAGTATGATCATTGTTTATACTTCAAGAAGTTGAATGATATATTCATTATCTTAGTATTGTATGTTGATGATATGCTTATTGTGAGCAAAATCATGGACGAGATTAACAGGTTGAAGGCTTAGATGGCTAGGAATTTTGATATGAAGGATCTTGGAGCTGCAAAACAAATCTTGGGTATTGAGATACACAGAGACAGAAAAAATGGGAAGCTCAGTTTTTCACAAGAGAAGTATGTTGAAAAAATACTTGAAAGATTCTAAATGAATAAGGCAAATCCTCTGAATGTTCCTTTGGATTCCCATTTTAAACTTTCTTCAAGTTTATGTCCTAATAGTGTTGAAGAAAATTATTACATGTCTCGTGTACTATATGTCAATTCATTAGGATGTTTGATGTATGCAATGGTGTGTACTAGCCCTGATATTTCACATGCAGTAGGTGTTGTTAGTAAGTACATGGAAAATCCAAGAAAATAGAATTGGAATGCAATGAAATGGGTGATTCGGTACTTAAGAGGCACAAGTGACTATTGTATCACCTTTAATAGTAACAATGATTTTGTGTACGGTTTTGTTGATTCAGATTTCGTAGGTGATTTGGACAAGAGAAGGTCTACTTCAGGTTATGTCTTTACTCTTGCAGGTGGAGCTATAAGTTGGATGCCAAAGCTTCAAGACATAGTTGCTTTATCCACTATAGAGGTTGAATACATTGTTGCCTCACATGCTTGCAAAGAGGCAATTTGGCTGAGAGGTCTGCTGAGAGAAATTGGAAGGTTGCAGAACAAGTTGCATGTCTTCTGTGACAGTCAAAGTGTTACTCATTTGGATACAAATCTTGTTTATCATAGTAAGACTAAACATATTGATGTAAAATATAATTTTGTAAGACAAGCCATTCGTGAAGGTGGAGTAGATTTGAAAAAGGTCCATACTAAATAAAACTGTGCAGATATGTTCACAAAACCAGTATTGTTAGAGAAGTTACATTGGTGTGTAGCTTCTATTGATTTGAAGAAAAGGTGATAAATAGTCTTGGGAAAAGTATTTGTAAGTTTTGTTGTCAAGGTGGATATTGTTAAATGACAACTAAACTAATGTGTTTATGGGAGGTTTCTCATTATGGATGTTTACGGGAAGTTTCTCATAACAGGCATAACCAGAAATGGTTTACTCATGTAACTAAATTCATGAAGTATATAGGGCATGGTTGGGATGTGAAATGTAGAGAGTTGTCTATGAGGTTGAAACCCGTCTTGTATTCTCTCCTTCTTCATTAATGAGCTTCAATACTTTTCCTGCGTGGATGTTTCCCTTTTGGGGTTTTACCACATGAAATGTTGTGTTCTAATGTTGTTATTCATTGTGTGATGAGTTTAATGTGTTTCTAAAATATAACAAACATTTCATGGCTTTCGTTTCCCTCTAATGATAAGACTAGAATCAAGCATCATGAAAAATCAATAACCAACATAAGAAGTAACTCCCAAGTTGAATGCAAATATAATAGCACTAAACACTTTAATAATCTGAGAAATGAATATCCACAAAGTCTTACCTTCAAATATTCTTGAGCATTTTGTACTCCTTTCCTCAAATAATCTATGGAAGAAAATATTTAAAGTAATAGCAACCCCTGTGGTACTCCATTCGTGACCACAATTTACAGTATTAGCTTCAATATTACAAACATTCTAAATGAACTAGTGAACTTATGTTCGTGTTACAAAGACACAATATAGTGAATTTATGTTCCTGTTACAAAGACACAATATGCCTCATATGTCGATAGAGCTAGAGCCGATCTCAGCTAACAAAGACCATAACCGCCAAGCAACATCGAAGTGAAAAGTAAAAAAACTAGATTTTGAGTTGGGTTAGTAAAACCAACAACCCTCACCCAAAACCCACGACAAGTATAAACCTCCACCCTTACACCCTTACACGCACTCCAGTCAGATAGACCACCAGAAAATGTAGAACATGATTGTTAGCATATTACCTGACATAAATTTTAGTCTAAAGATGCTCAAGCAAAATTTAGACACAAGCCACCAGGGAAACTAGAAAATTCGGCAACCCAATGCACGTTAAGCCATATGGAGAAAATGCAAAGAGGACAGTTGTTACATGGGTGCAGTGGCATGTAGAACAACATGCGAAAATTTGTTGTAGTGGCCACACCAACAACAACATGCCATGCAAAGAGGAGAATTGTCCATGAAAAATTACAAACAAATTAAAACCTACCTTGGCCTCGATATGAGGCCAAATAAGACCTCAGAATAGCTTGTCAAGAACTAAAAACATGTTATAAATAATGTTTTTAATGTTTATATAAAACTTTTCACTTTGTCAAAAATACATGCATAAAGTTGAAATATGAGCTAGTTTTAAATTGTTATTTTGATATTTGGCATATAGCCCCAAAAAACCTATTTTTGACTTATTTTCAAATTCAAAAACCTTAACATCATACATTTAAATAGATGTGCTTATAACTTCTACACGATGCTTCTTTCTTGCTGGTCTCTTCTGGGAGATTATTTGAGAGATCACTGTGTACATGATTTTGATGTGAACTATATGTTTTTATGTATCTTTCTGCTGATGCACAAAGTTTCCTTTGGTTCACATGAATAACAAAGAACTGCTATTTTTCTTCTGAAAAAACTTCTACATGATAAAAATATAGATTTTCAATTAAATTTAAAAATTAAGAAATAACACTCCTAAAAAGTGTTTTAATCCAATTTTAACCAGGCCATTATAGTTTTATAGTTTGTTGTGTAGAAAAAGTTTGTGGTGTGCACAGATTTCTTTAAAGTATATTCGGTTCACTCGAGCCGAGCCAATGGTAAGCGGGGAGTTTAAAACGTGAAAATTGGCTCAAAACCTTTCAATAAGAATATGTACGCCATATACACATTATATAGATCACATAAACATGTGGGCAACCCATTTTTATACGAAAATATATCTTGTTGATTGTCGTTGTGTGCACTTTTTGAATTTCATGTTTTTTTTTTAACCTTTTTTTTTCTTGCTCTTCATAAGACTATTATTGTAATATTTCAATAAAAGTTTTATTAAAAATAATATTAATAATGTTTTTATTGAAGAATTTAATTTTCATTAGGTTGTAGTTGAACTTTCAATTAAACCTACTCACATTAAATAATTTAATTTTTATTTAAAAGATATGTTGTATTAAGTGGTAATTTTTATTTAAAAGATATGTTGTATTAAGTGGAGTTGAATTTTCAATTAAAACATAATAATAGAATGTTTAAAGTTATTCACAATAAAACATACAAGTCAAAAGTAACTTTGGGTTAGCATTATATATTTAAAGTATATCAAGTGATAAATTTATAAAATAAACTTAGCCACATGTAATGCAACATACCAGATTTTGCAATGTTAACCTGTTACTTCTCAAAGAAATACTTTATCCCTAGGAATTGAGTTGAAAGAGTTGAAAGGGCACAGAAGTATAATATGTCCTTTGTAGAGGTCATTATTTGCACATATGGAAAGCCTAAGCTACAACAAATCTTATAAGGAGGTGGAGTTATCTATCTATTATCCATGATGCACTCTCATGAGAATTTGATAGCATAAATTTCTTGGTTTTTTCTTCATTCATATTTAATTTTCTAAAATAGGTAATGCATTTTATTTTAATTTTATAAAAATAGAATACTTCAAACTTTTATAATTTGACATAGTAATTTAAATATATAAAAATTCCTCCAATAAAAACTATTTTTTTTTAAGTTTTACTTGGTCATCATAATGAGCATGTGTTTAATACACTTGATATCTTCATAATGAGCATGCACTTAAATTACATTTGATATATTGGCTCTAAATATAGAGGCAATCATGTGACAAAATTTTCTCATTTAAATTAACGACCATGGTGTAAAACCCTATTTCCATGCATTTGTCCAATACACCAGCTTAGATCCAGCTTTACCCGGCTCTATCATGCGCCGAGAGGGATCAAATATTTCAAGGTGTAAACCCTGCTTCAAAAATTGCACTCCAAAAAAGGGTTTGCACCTCGAAATATTTGATCCCTCTCGGCGCATGATAGAGCCGGGTAAAACTAGATCTAAGCTGGTTGTAATATAGATCCGATTCTTATTTATGTTTGGATTTCAATATAGAACTGATTTCTCTTATATAGAAATCCAGATCTGAAATCGCCCTCCACGTTTAATATGATTCCTATGTTGGAGTCATTTTGTTGTTGAAATTTTGATATAGAAATCTAGATTTGAAATCACCTTCTGCCTTTAATATATTGGTTAATAGAATGGAACTCTAGTCCGCTAAAGACCATATTTCTTCTGCCAAGGAAGCAATGGCGGCGCTTTGCTGTGTATAGATATTAAGCCTAGTTTAATCTTTAAGCCGACATTGTGGTAGCATCAAATATATATTTATTATGAGCCGACATTGTGGGAGATTTAAATATATATTTATCATGAGTTGACATTGTGCCGACATTGTGTCACGTGTCATTTCCACGTTGAGCATGGAATCACACTTCTACCTCATACCGCGCTGTAGCCTCTCGGCGCAATAAGCTTGGGTTAAGAATTCAATTTTTAACTATTTATAAATTTATAACTCACTAAATTTTTATAGTTTCTATTATTTTTGTTTTTTGTTTATTATTTATTAAATAGTATTTGCTTTTTTTTTTTCTTAATCTACTATTTCTGTTATAGTTTCAATGGATATTTATAAAGATCTTCTTAATTAATTTAATGTTTAGTATTTATTTACCCATCTTTACAAAAAATAAATCTACATATATTGATATTAACCCGCCACTTAATTTGTGGCTGTGCTAATTATTCACATGAACTATACCCATAATTACATTACCACAATCATTTATAAGTTACCACACTTTATTATAAGTTATCCACTTCTCATTGCCATGTTAAGGACATCATGGTTACACCTTTCCAAACTTGTCACTTCAAAACTCCGTGCTGAAATGGTTCATGATTATCACTTCAAAGTTACATTGAATTAAAAAACCATTTCTGCAAACATCATGAACTATATGTACTGTAATGTTTATCATACAATGTTAGGATATATGATATTCGATAATGAGCTGCAAATACACTCATATAACCATCACTTTGCTCTGGAGAGAAAATATATTGATTGCTACGGCCTTTTCAGAGGCCAGACAGCTTATCAAAATGAATCTCTCTTTGAACAATAAGTAATGACAGCATAAACCGCTTTACGAATAAAGTTACAGACGTTCATGCTAATGCTCCTCCTGGCAGAAGAAATTAGGGTTATGAAATTGACTTCCTCCATTGTTGTGATGCTAATGTTCATATCTCTCTCTGAATCAGCATACCAAACGGCCCTTTTATAAGACGTTGTTTGATATTGCTGTAAAAGTACACTGGATATAGATTGATAATGTTCCTGCCAAATACCATCGACGAATTTTATAATAGATGATCTCATAGTTCACTTTATGCATACAAGTTGCAGAAAGATTTTACTTGCAATTACATTAAAACAAATAACATTGGGAGGATGTATGAGAGAACCCACTATAGATTCATGGTTGTTCATTAACTATTCTAACCTATATCTACATAAACTAATCTCCAAACCTATAGATAATTAGGGTTAGGGTTCTATGCAGACACTTCACCAAATATTGACACAATGAAAGTACTCAATTTTCAAAGTAACGTGTGCATATGTTATCAAATAAATAACCTACTGAAAGACATTCTCTATAAAAGGGTCGATTCATTTTTTGAGATATATTGTTGGTCAGCAAAAGTGAGCTTTTTCTTGTTATGAGAGGCAGCTGAATCCTCCATAATTTCGCGCTTAGTGCCACCGTTCATATCTAACTCTGGCTTGCCATCTTCAGCTGCCCAAAGCCTTCTTCGGCTTTGCTTTCATGGCAGCCAAGACTTGATCTCGATTAACTCACCCTATCAAATATATAATTATTATGAGCCGACATTGTGGGAGATTTAAATATATATTTATCATGAGCCGGCATTGTGCCGACATTGTGCCACGTGTCACTTCCACGTTGAGCACGGAATCACACTTCTACCTCATACTGGGCTGTAGAATGCGCCTCTTCGGCGCAACAAGTACCTAATATCAAAATAACAAAAACTATTTCATTTTAAGAAAAAGCATAGAATAGTTTCATTTAATTTTATTTTTAGATTACTTTCAAATTTATTAAAAAAATAAAATTTGCATCTTACCATATTATAGTGCCATTAAGAGGAGAGTGATTTCAACTGTCTAGAGAAATGGGTCTCGATCTTCACTAGGTGCTTCCAGAAATAAAAAGAAAGAAAGCATGTATAGTATTCTACAGTTGATAAACTGTTAATGCTTGGTGGGTGGTTGTGTTAATTCCATCATTAATAGAGTTTAAAACCAAATTCTCCTCTAAAATGGTATCCACCTCTCTTGAAGTTGCACTTTTGGACTTGAAAAATGACTTATCCTTTGAAGGAAGGGCATAAAGGCCAAGGAAAAGGACTGAAACAGAGGAAACGGTCCCATATTGAGGAAGCGTTGGGCCAATATAAGAAAGAAAGAAGAAATATATTGAAAACAAAGCCACCCCAATTGAAGGCAAGCTCACACACCTAATATTTAATCAAATAGAAAAGTTTCAATCAAGTGGAATAGAAATCTTTGTAATTACATATAATAAAAACCACCTACCAAAGACCACTTATCTAAAAATAAACATATCATAATAGTACTATTAATAAAAATTATTGAAGATTTGAGAAAATAAGTAACAGTCAAAAATAAGTTCAACAATGCATGCTCTTTAAAATGATTTGTTAAATTTTTTAAGATTATTTGAGGGGAAAAATGTATCATGAAAGGCATATGTGTCATGGCCACAATAACACACCCACTTTTTCTCGTGGTTTATTGGGTGTGCAACACCACCTCAAAGCCTCCCGAGTGCTTAACCAACTTAGGTCCAATCCAGCGGACTATGCCTAACCTGCGGAAACCTTTCCTTAACACTTGTTCATGTATCCGTTTTACTTATTAACTATTTTTCCAAACTTAGCCAAATTTTCATTACATAGAATACCAAGTAAAACACAACACAATATAAGGGTGGGGTTGCCAAACCAGCCAACCCCATTAACTTTGTACTAATATGAACAAATTATAAAAATGGAGTTTCCACAAGCCGACAGAGCTCCAGGTGTGTGCACAACTAGCAAACACACCTTAGTTTACAAATATACAACAAGTCGAGTCACAACCCTCAGCGGGCGTCCAACTCTCAGACTATCAAAATTGCTAACCCTCGTAACTCACATCGACCATCACATTGTTAAACTCGTATTAAGTGCTAGTTTTCTAGACCGACGCTCTTCCACAACCCTGGTGCATTTCTGAGCTTAGTTATCGAGCGACTATGTTTGTGGCGTGAGCTCAAATTCCTCCCTAACTCGCAAGTCGCAGTCTTTTGTCACTTGGTTTCCTTTTCAAAGTTGTTTCTCTTCCATCTTAACGACGCGTATTTATACAGTCACATGGGTGAGTGTGGCCCCAAAGGCGAGCGTGCTCCTTTACTTAGCATGCATGTTATCTTCCTTGTCGACGTGCTAACTCTCATGGTGCTCTTACTTTTCGATGGTCAAGATGGTGTTGTTTGTTGGGGCATCAGTTTGTAGGCGCTTGATCCATTAGTCGAACTCCCAAGCCTGTCCTCCTCAGTTCACGTCTGAATTTCATCGCATCGTGGTATTGGGCGCGCCTTCTACAGGTGTTCGATCCAAAAGCTTCTCCGAATAGGCGCTTCCACAAGTGCATCTCCCATGCGACCGATGTGGTTGTCAGGCATGCTTCCCATGGAACATGTCGTCATTTGTTGTCAGGCCTCTAGGATCCATCCAAGGTGTGTCTGCCCATATGACAAGCACTCGAGCTTTGATGTGCTTCAAACTACCAACTTTCCAAGGCACCACACTCTTGGGCTTCCCAAGCTCCAAGGTTGAGTGTGGGATTTGTTTGTATGAGCGTGCCCAAACTTGGTCCGCGCGATCCTCTTCTGCTCTGTCACTTGTTCGAGGTACCACTTTCTTTCCAAGTCTTTCCAATCGAACACGTATTTCCCATAAGGGAACCAATCTAACCTCGTGGGAATGAAGAAGGTGGCACTAGCATGCAGCTGTAACAACCTCCCCCACTTAAAGTGCTTGTCGTCCTCGACAAGGTGTTTGAAATGCCTCATGCTTCCGAACGATGCTACTGCTAAACCACAATAGAATTATTTTATTAAGTCCCCACTGCCTGTGCATTACTCTTCCAGTACACAATTTCAGTTCCCTTCACCGTTTGCACCGTCCAGGTGATCAGTTCGTTCGCTAAGCCTCTGTCGGCCTATCATTTTCTAGTCCTCTTTGCATAGTTCCCTACTTGGTCAATTTTCGGTGTTGAATGAAGCCTACTTAGCTCATCCAATGTTGGATTCTTTTCGATAAGCCTCACCAAGAATCTCAGGTATCCCTTCTACCTTTGCCAAGGGTATAGGTCGTGTCATACTTGCGTCTAACCGGGAGAGTTAAGAGGATGGTTCTCCCGTCCATCACCCATGTTTTTGTCATCTCTCCTCTGGTTTTTTTCTTTATGGATCAAGTAAAGTAGAATTGGAACATTACTCCGAACTCATCATAGCCATTTCCACAACCTTTTCCATAGTGGCCAATCGTTGCTCCAACAAACCAACTGACTCTTTATATGTGAGGTGCACTTCCAACCGAGAAACCTCTTCTTTTCAAACGCATTCCTTGCAATGTTCTCCCTCAAGCTTCCTTTCCACTATGGTGGGAGTGTAATATGTCAATGCAATCACCTTCCTTTCTCCCGGTAACTTCTTTACCATCCACACATAGATGGGCTCTTTTCTTGCCAGAAACGCTAAGCTGTCTAGGTGGGGCATAGGAGTTTCATTCTCCTTATTCATGAATTCCTATCCAAGAACAACATCAAATTCGTCAAGGGGAATGATTGTGAAGTTTACCATGCCCATCCATTCTCCAACCTTTAGAGGCACTTGGAGAGCCAATCCAACCACCCTCTCAACCACTGAATTAAATGCCTTGAAAGTATTCACCCCTTGCTCAATCTGCAAATTGAGTTGTTTCGTCATTTCTTCCTTGACGAAATTGTGTGTGGCACCACTATCAACCAATGCCAAATCCTATTATCCATTTAAATATACTAGAACATAACTCATCTTGGTGAAGTCTATTTTTTTCAAGACTCTCAGCACCTCCAAAACTGTGTTCAACACTTGTCGAACACCAATTGAATTCCATTCTTAGTCCATCGTAGCTAGCTTCTATGGTCACAAAGGACAATTCTTTGCATAGTGGTCCTTTTCACATATGTAACATGAAATTGGTTTATCCTTGTCCTTAGGAACGCCCGCTTTCTTGGGCGCCTCCTCATCCCACTTGTTCCTGGTTTTAGGATTGTTTTTATGTTTCTTCATAAACTTGCCCTAGCCTTTTTCATTTCCTTTGGATTTGTCTTTCCCATCTCCTCAGAATTCCAGCAACTTATCTACGACTGCAATGGCTTCAATAAGGGTCTTGACTCCTTTGCGACTCAAGTTAGCTTGCGCCCAATTTTGCATACCATTCATGAAATGGTACAAATGATCCTCATCATGCATATTCTTTATCTCCAATATGATGTTGGTGTAAGCTTTGATATAGTCCTGGATTCTCCCAGTGTGCTTAAGCCTCATAAGATTGTTTCCTGCAATCCAGCCTTAGTTCCCTAGACCAAATTGTACCTTCAAAGTTATCTTCATTTTATCCCAATTCTCGATCCATTTAGTCACCTTGCCTGTGGCCATGTCTTTTGCATGGTTTCTCCTCCATAAATTAGTTGTGACGGTGAGAAACATGGAATTGAATGCTCAACTTAGACTCATATGATCTTCTATTCATTTGATCTATGTACTGCTCCACATCCCAGCACAAATTTCCAAGAAACTAAGCGTAACGTGTTCCGTTAAACACTTTTGGTTCCTCCATTTGAATCTTCTGTTGAAATATTTTAACTTCAAAGAATATTCTAAATGTATTTTACTGATGTACCCCAAGGGAGATGTCTTGTTCCTACGTCGAGATATTACTATTGTATTTGGTCATCATAGAGTCATGAGGTAAATCATCCATTCTAAGTCAGTTCAATATTACCCTAATGAATATAGTATAATATTGATTTGATATTTCCTCGGTGAATTTGTCCCAATCAGTTTAGTGGGGCCGACTTGTTAGGTTAAATGTCAAGTGACAAAAATAGTATAAATATAGGATTTGTGTTTCTCATTTGAACACAGTCTCACACTTTTGTATTGCACATTGGAGAGATAGAGAGACATACCAACAACGAGGAGCATTATTTATTTTGGGGTTTTATCTTATACATCTTATACATAAAAAGTTTTGATGTGTTTTCTTCTCCTGGAGGGTTTCCCAGCATAAATCTATGTCTATCTCATGATTGTGTTTCTTTTAGTGATTTGGCATATGCTACTATTGTGAATTTGGATTAAACACTAATGATATCTAGCTAAGCATATGAAATATTAACATGATATCAGAGCAAGCCTAAATAGAACAACTTTCACAAGGTGAAACTCTCTCTCGTCTCCCTTTAGCAAGAAATTAGGGTTTCTGCAAAAAAATTGGAATTTTGAAGATATTATTGCATAGAAAGTTGTGCCTCCCTAGAGAGAATCTATTGAGCCCTAGATCGAAGTTTTTTGAGTGGGTAAATCTTTGGTAAATCTGAACCCTAGTTTGTCCTTGAACCAGAAAACTGCAGAAAACCAGAAAAAAAATTCTACAGAAATTGAAATCTCGCAAGCAATTTTTGAAGGGTGAATATTTGGGATCTCTAGAAATCAAGTGGACCAACCAACTTGCCTCAGTCAAGCGCATCTCCTGGTAAGGTCAACTTTTCATTTTGATAAATTTCATTTTTTAGTGACCTCTTGGATAAGATGGTCCCAAGCACTAAGCTTGAGGACAAGCTAGAAGGCATTGAAAACTTCTGAGCATGGAAGTATAGGATTGATCTCATTAGAGAATTATCTAGACAAATACATCAAGGATGAAGTTCCTTGACCAGAATAAGTTGAAGCTAATGAACACTAGAAGGACCTAATCAAGGCAATGAGGATCATTGTTGATTCCATCAAAGATCACTTGACACATTAAGTGTCATCTAAAGAGACACCAAAGAAAATGTGTGATTCCCTTTCCAAAATGTATGAGGGAAGGAACATCAACAAAAAGATGAATTTGAGAGCTCAACTAAAGAGTAACAAGATGAGTAAAGGAGAATCCATTCAATATTACTTCACAAGGGTTTCCCAGTTCAAGGAACAACTAAATTCCATTGGATACTCCCTTGATGAAGATGAATAGTCATGAATTCTCTCAATGGTCTCACTAGACCTTGGGAGTCATTCATACAGACTATGTGTTCCATAAAAGAAAGTATGAAGTTTGACATTGTATGGGAATACTACATCCACGAGGAAGCTAGAGTAGCTAACAAAGAATATCTACTTAAAGAAGATGATCAAGCTCTAGCCACCCATACCAGAAGAGGAATAAAATAAAACTTCAAGAAGGATAGTCACAAGGAGTATAGAAATCCAAAGAAGTTTCAAAGAAAAAGAGAAAACAGACCAAAGAAAGACTACTCCAAATATCAATCTTATAACTGTCATAAGATAGGACACCTTGCCAGAGAGTGCCCATCGAAGAAGAAGAAGAACAAAATACAATTGACAATGTTGTGGTCATTAGTGAAGAAGAAGGAATACTATACAAACTCAAGGGACATCCAAAAACAACCCTTGTCCATGAGACCACTAACTCAAGTGAACTATGGCATAGAAGGGTTACCAACATTAACTACAAAGCATTACTCTATGATAGAAAGGTGGTAACAGGTTTACCATATTTCAAGATTGTTCATGAAGGTACTTGCAAAGGATGTGCAAAAGGAAATAACATCAAGAATCTATTTCCAAAAAAGTGAAACAAAGACCAAAGGTACATTGGAATTAATTCATTCTGATGAATGTGATCCTATGCCCTCCACATATTTAAGTGGATATGAATATTATGTTACATTTATTGATGACTATTCAAGAAAGACATGGATATACTTCTTCAATACAAAGAGTGAAGTGTTTGAAATATTAAAGCAATTCAAAGCCTTGATAGAGAAAGATTCAGAAAGAAGAATCAAGACACTCAGATCAGACATTGGTGGAGAATATACTTCAAAATAATTTGAAGCCTTCTGCAAAGAAGCCGAAATAAAGAAGGAACTAACCACTCCCTACAATCCCCAATGAAATGGTGTTGAGGAAAGAAAGAATAGAACCATTATGGAAGAAGTGAAGAAAATGATTCATGACCAAGACCTTCCCATGCATATGTGGGATGAAGTAGTGCAAACAGTTGTTTATGTGCAGAATATATTATCTCACAGTTCTCTTGGATTCAAGACTCCTGAACAAATGTATACATGAAAGAAACCAAAAGTGACCCATCTCAAAACATTTGGTTGTCCAGTATATGTTCATATTCTGAAAGAGAAGAAAACCAAGCTGGATCCTTCGAGAAAGAAGAGAATATTTGTTGGATACTGTGAAGTCTCCAAATCCTTCAAGATATACATTTCAATATTCCATCATATAGATATTATTAGGGATGTAACATTTGATGAAGAACAACTGTTAATAAATCTTGAAGGTGTCAACTTGAAGAAGTACATCAAGAGGATGTACCTCCCAGAAAGATAGAAGTTGAACCCTCTCCTGAAATAGTAGCATCAAAAGATCATGATATGCTGTAACCTAAGGAACCCCCTACTTTGGATATGTCTTGAAAGAGAAAACCTGCTTGTGTAATAGAAATCATATAAGAAGCAGAGAAGTATGGATCTCCATAAGGCTCCACAAGAGAAAGCAAGAGATCAAAGCCATTCTCCAGTTTTGTAGATTTGATGTGTGATATTGTAGATCAAGAACCCACCAGCTATGAGGAATATGCATAGAATAAAGAATGGGTGCAAGCAATGATTGAAGAATACCAGTCAATTATGAAGAATGATGTTTGGGATATAGTACACAAACTAGAAAACTAGAGTGTGGTATCTTCGAAATTGATCTATAAGATGAAACATGCAGCTGATGGAAGTATTGAAAAATACAACGAAAGATTTATGGCCAGAGGATTCTCTCGGAAAGATAGAATTGATTATGAAGAGATATTTGCTCCAGTAGCAAGGTACACTTCCATAAAATCCATCATGGCACTTGCTTCCATGATGAAGTGGGATCTACACCAGATGGATGTAAAGACAAACTCCCTGTATGGTTTGATTGAGGAAGAAGTATACATCGATCAACCACAAGGATTTGAAGTCGAAGTTAGAGTGACTCATGTATATAAGTTGAAAAAATATATGTATGGACTAAAGCAAGCTCCTAGAGCTTGGTATGGAAGAATAGATATCTTCTTGACAAGCTTGGGCTTTACCAAAAGTAAAGTTGATCCTAACCTTTACATGAAGGTTATGGATGAAGAACCTGTCATACTATTGTTGTATGTGGATGATCTATTTCTAACGGGAAATGAGAAACAAATTGCAGATTGGAAGAAGAAGCTAGTTGTAGAATTCCATATGAAAGATCTTGGATTGATGCACTATTTCCTTGGGTTGGAAGTGTGGTAGAGCCCAGAAGGAATATTTATGAACCAGGAAAAGTATGCAATGGAAATCTTGAAAAGATTTTATATGTTGGATTGTAAAGCCATGGCCACACCCATGGATACAAACATGAAGTTTTTATTTGATGAATCATCAGAGTTAGTGGATATGAGTCAGTACAGACATATTATTAGGTCCTTGATGTATCTAACGAATACAAGATAAGATATATGCTTTGCTATGAACACCTTGAGTCAGTATCTAGTTAAACCTAGACGGGTTCACTTGATAGCTGCAAAGCATCTGATGAGGTACCTAAAAGGTATGATAGACTTTGGACTAGACTATGATTGAGATTAGACTACATATTGTATGGATATACGAATTCATATTTGCAAGGAAGTGTCGTAGAAAGAAAGAGCACTTGAGTTGGAGGTTATTGTCTGGGATCTTCCATGATCTCATGGTTTAGAAAGAAACAATCCATTGTTTCTCTGAGTACGACTGAAGCAGAGTACATAGTACCTTGCTCCACCAGTTGTGAAAAGATATGGCTTCAAAAGCTGATGTCAGGTCTATTTGACATGGAGTTGAATACCACA
The DNA here is from genome assembly GCA_001517045.1 of Pseudotsuga menziesii. Lineage (NCBI taxonomy): Eukaryota > Viridiplantae > Streptophyta > Pinopsida > Pinales > Pinaceae > Pseudotsuga > Pseudotsuga menziesii. Next base: position 132,974 of record LPNX010312757.1, on the reverse strand, counting down.
GTGATTCTATGTGACTACCATAATTGTGTAAAGATGATAGAGAATCTTGTGTTCCATTATAAATCAAAGCACATAGAGATCCGATATTTTTACATAAGGGATATGGTACAGAAGGGATCTATAAAACTCCAATATGTGAGTACTAATGAGCAAGTTGCTGATGTGCTGACCAAGCCTCTATCTCAAGTAAAGTTTGAATACTTCTGTGGCAAGCTTGGTGTAGTCCGAAAAGACTTTCCTCGCAAGGAGGAATAGTGATGATATAAATCCATCCTCGTAAGGAGGAACATTGATGATGATAATACAGACTTTCCTCGTAAGGAGGAACAATGAAGATATGGACCCTCCTTGGAAAGATGGAATACGTCGAAGATATGAACCCTCCTCAAAAAAATGGGGAGCAAGTTGGTGATATAGATCCTTCCTGGAAAGGGGGAGTGATTATGAGAATGTCATTGATGATGGGATGGCAATGATGCTCCAGTAAAAAAGAGACCAAGTGTCCGTGTAGATTCTGATGAGGTCCAACATTCACTTGTGGACAGTAGTATCTTCTTTTGAGGATGGTCTTGCAGATAATAACACTCTGCTCTTGAGAGTGGTCCTAGATCTTACCAACTAAGGATGGTCATGCAGACAATACACTCGCATGGAGAGTGTACCCACATTCATTTGTAGATGTCGTAGAATAACACTCGCTTGGGAGTGGTCCTAGATTTAAAAGTTGAGGATGCTCTACGATGAGTCCTTACAGACGACGGGTCCTCCATTCAGTTGCAGACGAGATTTGCAGTTGCATACGATACTCTTGCATGGAGAGTGTACCTACATTCATTTGTAAATTTCATAGAATAACACTCGCTTGGGAGTGGTCCTAGCTTTAAAAGCTGAAGATGCTCTATGACGAGTCCTTACAGACGAAAGGTTCTGTACTCAAGTGCAGACGATATCTATAGTTGCAGAGGATACCATCGCATGGAGAGTGTACCTACATTCAGTTGTAGATATCGTAGAATAACACTCGCTTGGTAGTGGTCCTAGCTCTAAAAGCTAAGGATGATCTACAACGAGTCCTTACGAATGACAACTCCTTCATTCAGGTGTGGATGAGATCTGCAGTTGCAGACGATACTCTCACATGGAGAGTGTACCTACATTCATTTTTAGATACCGTAGAATAACACTCTCTTGGGAGTGGTCCTAGATTTAAAGCGAAGTATTTTCTACGATGAGTCCTTATGGATGACAGGTCTTGCATTCAGTTATGGACGATATCTGCAGTTGCAGAAAATAATCTTGCATGGAGAGTGTTCCTACATTCATATGTAGATGTCATAGTATAAAACTCGCTTGGAGTCGTCCTAGCCTTAACAAGTTGAGGATGGTCTACATTGAGTCTTGCATTCAGTTGAAAACGATAGGTCCTACATTCATCTGCAGACAAGATCTACAATCAGTTGTAGATGATATGGTCCTACATTCATTTGTGGTTGATTAGTTGGTCGATACTATGGACCCTCCTCGTTAACGGGGAGTAGGCTGATGAGGATTGCATCATCCTTGGACCTATGTCCTAAAGTGATAGGGATTGATCATCCCGCAAAGAGATCATGTGTGATGCAGTTAGTGTTGTTGTAAAGGATCAAGAAGATTGAAATGATGCTGCAAATGATCGAGAATATCAAAGTGTTTCTACAAAGGATCGAGAAGATCGAAGTGTTGCTACAAAGGATCATGAAGATCGAAGTGGTGCTGCAAAGGATCAAGAAGATTGAAGTGGTGTTGCAAAGGATTGAGAAGATTGAAGTGTTGAAGTGTCGCTGCAAAGGATCAGGAAGATTGAAGTGATGTTGCAAAAAATCAAGAAGATCGAAGTGTTGCTACAAGGGATCGAAAGATCAAAGTGTTGCTTCAAAGGATCAAGTGATGGAGTGCTGCAGAACATGAAGACTCGGTGCTATAGAAGATGATGTTCCAATACTGAAGACATTAGAAGATATTCCAGTAATCATTCCAATTGTTGATGTTTGTTGAAAAAATCCTATGACGTATAGATGTATTACCCTGATACTGCTAAATATGTTCTCTCTCATTACTCCTATAGTTGATGATGATTTTTTTAGTAGAATACCCTTCTCGCTAAGGGGGTGTTGAAATATTGTAATTTTGAAGAATATTTCAAATGTATTTTACTGATGTGCCCCAAGGGATATGTCTTATTCCTCCTTTGGGATGTTACTATTGTATTGGGTCATCATAAGGTCACGAGGTAAAGCCTCCATTGTAAGTCAGGACAATAGTACCCTAATGAATATAATATAATACTGTTTTGAGATTTCCTAGGTGAAGTTGGACCAGTCAGTTTAGTGGGGCTGACTTGTTAGGTTAAATGTCAAGTGACAAAAAGAGAATAAATAGAGGATACGTGTTCTTCATTTGAACATAGACTCACACTTTTGTATTGTGCATACCTGTAAGGAGGAGGATTACCTATTTTGGGGTTTTATCTTATACATCTTATATAGAGGAATTTTTGTTGGGTTTTCTTCACCTTGAGAGTTTCCTAGGATAAGTCTGTGTCTATCTTGTGATTGTGTTTCTTTCAGTGATTATGCATATGCTACTGGTGTGAATTTGGATTAAACACTAATGATATCTAGCTAAGCATATGAAATCTTAACATCTTCATGGTTGTCGTTGTGCTAGGCCCATTAGACAATGTACGCTTTAGTAATGCAATAATGTCGTCTCTGTCTTTTATATGAATTTGAAGTTGTTCCGCAATCTCTTCAAGATTCCTGACTCAACCTTTCGTATCTTGTTGAATGGATTCCTACAACACGTCAGTTGCTTCTCTGCATTCATCCATGGATTCGTTAAAATCCTTTCGCATCCAATCCATCTCGCTTACCAAAGTATGGGACTTCTCTCAATGACTATAGAGTGCCTCAGAAAACTGCCCCATGTTTTTCTCAAGTGCATTGAGCATGTGTTTTACATTAGAAGCTTTTGGTTCAGGTTCCTCATAAATGGATTCCTCTCCGTTAGAAGGAACTTATGATTCTACCTCTAATTCATAAAACATCTCTCTCGTTTTCTTTCCCATACTGACCTTCACTTTGTCCAAGTTCTAGTTCACAGACTCTCATTCCTATTTGTTTACTTTCATCCTTCGTCTACCAATTTCCTCCCTTACAACACTCGCTTAGACACGCTACAAATCTTCCCAAGGTGCCTTTTCATTCAAATCTTGGTTTCTCCCGACTTACTTGCTTGGTTTTTGAAGTGCCCCAACCAAGCACCTTCGTGAAAGCTCCAACTAACTTTCTTCGTTTGAGAGCACCTCCTTGGACTCTCAACGATGCTACTTGCCGGGATGCGCTGTCGTGGGTCGCTCTACTTGATCACACCCTAGGTGCACTGTCTGGCTGTCGAACCGTGTCTATGTTAAGCGCGCTATGATAGAGTGCTTTGAGTGAGCTCTTCCTGAGTGCACTTCTGGGACCTCTGTTGCTGTGGAGCACAATTCTGATGGGGGTGCAATGATGGAGAACTCTATGTGAATGTCTCCTTAGCGCACTTCATGGGTGCTCTTGTTGTAGAGCGCTTCTCTTGGAAGCGCACTTTTGTGCCAAAAACCCTCCAACGGACTACGATTTCATTTGCAGAAGTGTTCCACCAAAACGACCTCCCGAGAGCTTGCACCGAGCTCCCTTCGTTTCAACGTCCAAGATCCCGAGTCACTTCAATTTCAACCAAAACTCCAAGTCTCCCCCAGACTTCGCTTCAAATAGTCCAACCTATGCTAATCTGTAGTGAATTGTGGCTCCGATAGTTCTGTGGTTCACAATATTCAGACCTGCAACAATGTCGGTGGCAGCCCTAACTTTGACACTATGACCACTTTGATGAACCTTGAATTTTTTTGAATCTGTTAATTGTGGTAGCTCTGATACCTCATGTCATGGCCACAATAACACACCCACTTTTTTTCATGGTTTATTGGGTGTGCAGCACTGCCTAGAAACCTCCCGAGGGCTTGACCAACTTGGGTGAACTCCAACGGACTACACCTAACCTGCAAAAACCTTGCCTTAACACTGGTTCGTTTATCCTTTTTACTTATTAATTTTTTTTCGCACACTTAGCCAAATTTTCATTACATAGAATAACAAGTAAAACACAACATAGTATAAGGGTGGGGTTTCCAAATCAACCAACCCCGTTTACTTTGTATTAATATGAACAACTTATAAAAATGGATTTTCCACAAGCTGACAGAGCTTCGAGTGTGCGCCCAACCATCAAATAGACCTTTGTTTACAAAAATGCTACAAGTCGAGTTAACCCCTTCACCCGCTTCCAACTCTTAGACTATCAAACTCGCTAACCCTCGTAGCTGTCGTCGACCATCACATTGCTGAACTCGCCCTGAGCACTAGTTTTCTAGATTGACACTCTTATGCAACCCTGCTGCATTTCTGAGCTAAGCTGTCGAGCGACTGTGTCTGCGGTGTGAGCTCGGATTCCTCCCTAGCTCGTAAGTCGCAGTCGTTTGTCACTTGGTTTTCTTTTCAAAGCTACTTCTCTTCCATCTTGGCATCACGTCTTTATACAGTCGTGTGGGTGAGCGTGGCGCCAAAGGTAGGCACACTCCTTTACTTAGTGTGCACACTAGCTTCCTTGCCAACACGCTAACTCGCTGGTGGTCCACGTCTCCTACACGTGCATGCGCTCTTACTTGCCAATGGTCTCCATGGTGTTGTCGGTTGGGGGTCAGTCACGGTTTCTGCAGGCACTCTGTCCATCAGCCGAACTCTAAGCACGTCCTCCTCAACACACATCTGAAGTCCGTCGTGTCGTGGTGTTGGGTGTATGTTCAATGAGCGCTTGGTCCAACATGCTCCTCTAACTAGGCGCTTCCGCAAGCACAACTCCTCATGTGCGATTAATGTGGTTGTCGAGCACACTTTCTATGGAAAGCGTCATTGTTTGGTGTCGTTCCTCCGAGCTCCATCCAAGGTGTGTCCCCCATTCGATGAGCGTGCGGGCTCCGACGTGCTGCCAACTGCCAACTTGCCAAGATGCTACACTCTTGGGCTTTCCAATCTCCAAGTTTGAGTGCAGACTTTGTGGGAGCACCGTGCGCGTCAAACTTGGTCCGCACACTGTTCTTTTGTTCCATCACTTGGCTAAGGTACCACTTGCCCAGTCTTTCCGACCGAACATGTCTTGTCCACATGGGCACCCAAGCTAGCCTCTTAGGAAGAATGTGACACTAGGGTGTGGGTGTAACAATATGCCGGTCAAATTCCAACCCTCGCTGTGTGTGACTACTCATGTTTATCATGGTGAATTTAAATTGTACACTGAGTGCATTGATAACCATGAGAATTGGTTCAATACTACCAACACAAATATATATCTTAATGATTGGAGAGCAATAAGCACCCTGCAGCGCAGCAATTAATGCTGCGGCTATGGGGCACAACAACTGTTGGATCAATAGTGAAATGAAATCCAACGATTGCTGTGCCCCACAGCCGCAACATTAATTGCTGTGGGGTACTTATTGTTCTTGTCGTTGTGTGTTGGTGCTAGTGTTTATTAAATTGAGTATTGAATGTGTTTGTAATCACGAGTATCTGTACTGCAGCGCTGATTGAGCCGGACGCGTTCGCCTTATGCCATTTGGGAGTGAGCGTATTTATGTATGGTTATAAAGCTAAATATAAGGGAAGATTTTAATGATTCAGGTTTGTATTTAATAGATCGAATATTTCTAAATTTCTTCATAATATAACTTATGTGCAGGTATATTCAATTTATTTAAACTCTGTGTTGCATGTTCGTCTTCTTAACAGACATACAACTTGCCTCGTTGCTTCATAGATCAGAAGAGACGAATCTTAACCTTATTGACATTAATTTTTTCTAAAAAATATTGACAGAACAAGATTCCATCTGTCTAATCGTGAACATTTTATTAGAGACAGCTCATGTGATCCTCTGTATACATTGAAACTCTCCTTGCTATAATTAATCAATCACTTTAAAAGTCCATCCCATAGTGGCTGACAAGTTTCACGAGATGTTCGACAACATTGTTTGAATTCAATATTATATTTGTCTACCAGGTTGTCATGTTTCGGCCCGCCTAGATATTACGTAAAAGTACTGTAAATGTCGGGGAATCTGTGAAGAGCCGAAAGCTGTGAAAGCAATCGAAGGCTGTCAAAGCAGTTGAACAAGTATACAGAAACTTGAAAGTATTAGGTCACATGTCTGCATCTTAAATATAATTTATCCAGTACGGCTACCCCATCATAAGCTTGGCATTGCTATAAATATGCACAACTTCTTACATATACATATGTTGTGCACATTTCTAATCGATCAATACATCCCTAACTTCCTGCGGAACGATCAGTTTGTTTATATTTCTTTTCTATATCAATTTCTCGATCTTCATTGGAGCAATTCCAATAGCAGAGATTTGGCTTTAACAGAATGGTCAGTGGTTCATCCGAATGTATGTTCATGGAAGCAAGGAGTTTCAGAGGCGAAAGGACAGCTAGGCCTTTGCCCAAGAGAGGGCAGATAAAGGCGCGCATCGCAGCCTCTGCCGTTCAAAGCATAATCTTTGTGATCCAACTGCGGAAGTCAACGTCCTCCACTCTACAAAAAGTGGGTGCTTGCAGATTTGATTGAGACATTAGTGAGATTGTCTCTAACTTTCTTGGCCGGTTGAAATTAATGAGATTCACAACTCCCACTCTGTAACCATGATCAGAGCGTTAGTTTGATGTAGGGCATTAATCAAGAGACAGACTGGTACTACGATTAGCCTGGCCACTCTTGTAAGAGGACGAAGGGCGAGCATTCTGAGGTCTTTGCAAAGTGGATGAAATAGATATGGATCAGTCAGATCTGCTTTTAAAGAAATTGAAGAGCACATATTGCTCTTCGCATACTGCATATTGCATTGGATCAGATTTTATTTGCCCCTCAACCTATTGAACCTTTTGAACAATGATTCTTTTCTGTGTTTGTTATGTATTACGATTCTCACGTTTGATGTTTGTTTTAATTATCTTAAATTCTACCTCTGAGTTTTTTAAAGAGCTATTAACTTCTATCAACAATGCATCTATTTTTTTGGCTACTCTTACTGTTGCTTTATGAATGAAATGATTTTTTCAAAAGTATCTGTAAAGGTTATATTATAAAAAGGATTTGGTTTTACCTGAACAAACGGAAATAGAGAGCATTTGGGGCAAGGCTAATCTCTTTAATCTCTGGGCTAGAAGGGATTGAAAAGGATTTTACTCCTATACTCACACAAAAGACTTGCTTAAACAAGTATATGTTGTGATAAATTTTCCTTGACACAAGTAAGGTTAGCAGAGATGAAACTTCCGCTTTGCAGTGGGTGACACTTAATGTCTCGTAGTGAAGGGCAAGAGCTATCCATTGAGCTGCAGAGCATTTAATGCTAGTGTAGTAGGCTTGATGAATCTCCACCAACCCAAGTTTGCTGCAGCCGCATTAAATGCTATGCAACTCAATGGATAGATCTTGTTGGTCATCACCCGCACCTAGTAGAAGAAAAATAAAAGAAGTGAAAAATAAAAGAAGTGAGGCTCGACCGAGGAGACAATGTCAAAAGGGCGATTTCTTGAAAATCCAGGAAATAGGGTTTTTTTGAACGTTGCGCATGGAGAGGAGCACGGATCAAATTTCAAGGGTAGGGTGCGGTTCTGTTTCACTCCCAAAGATTATGATTGGTTAAATGTTTAAATAACTTAAAATAAATCATTTGTTTCCATTGTATTGTCTATGATTGGCTAAATGTTTATAACTTAAAATAAATCATTTTTTTTCATTAAATGACAATACATCAAAATTTTATTAAATGGCAATACAATACATTGAAATCTCCACTGTAATGACAAAATCTCTCTATTTCTAGTCTACTGAATTTGGTTGACTTCATTTTAACAAAGGCTTATCTTTTTATTTCATCGCCATCTCAAGTGATATATATAAAAGCGTCAATAATTTTAAATCTGGTAACCCTTTGTGCCGGGTTAATATTTTTGTTTTCTATACTTTTAGAATAGTATTAGGATTTTATTATTAATTATCAACAATCATAGTCTTAACATTTATATCTTTGAAATAGGTTAAAGGTATATATGTGACATATTCATGATAATGTTTTTTTTACTAAACAATGTGTTAATTACTTGTATTTAATAGTTAAGCTAATATAACAACTACTTAATTTAATAGTTGTATTATCATTGGAGTTAAGCTAATAGTTGTATCTAATAGTTAATTTAAAAGTTAATACAAAGCTTAGACTAAGCCTTATCCACATTAACTCGGCTCTCAAGTGTCAGATGGAGTTCAACTATCACATAAGCTGCACATTACAGTGCAATCAAGGTCAACTTCTCATGCTAAGAGATAGAGTTCATCTAAATTTAATTTAATAGTTGTATCACTATTGTAATAATCTAGGGGGGCTCCACTCAATGAAGCTCTAACATAGCATGTTTTTTATTGGCATATGAAACAATACCCCTAATTTTAGTAAATATTGGAAAATACCTCCCAAAATCGTTTTTTTAACCCCCTCCCAATATGCCTTCCCAATTTAAAACAACCCCTATTTTCACTATATATTGTATGTATTCATTTTTTCATTTACATTTTTTATACCCTTTATATTTCTACGAAGTATATTGACATGATACCCCTCTTATGACCCCACATGCATTCTACAATACACCTTGCTTATTTTGATGTATATTTTGGATGCACATTACTTCAGCCACAATGATTAACATCACAGAGATCACATTCCTTTCATACTAGTTAAATAGGAATTCTTTTAAAGGTCTGCAAAGTTTAAACATCAACTCCAAGGTTGCATGGATCCGCGGCTACATGGCTACGTTGAGTAAGAGTGCAGTGAGTACGTAGCATGATCCCCAATAACGGGAAATGCAAGTGCAAGAGTATAACTATAGCCTAACACCACATATAAATAAATGTATAAAATAAAATAGACATGCATTGCATAAAGGAGAATTTCAAGTTTTAAATAAGGCTCTAAAGTTTTAACTTCAAATTTTAAAATTCAAAAAATAAAATAGTAGCAATTGCTCAATTACAATTTACTATTTATTACAATTACTAATATTACAATTTAGCATTTAACAATACATAAAATTCTATAAAAACAAATCTAACTTTGTAAAAACATTTCATTTTCAAACTTTTAATCACTCCAATACAATATAAATATGGCTTAAAAAGATAGAGACTTACCAAATGTCAGGATAGGAATGAACAATTGCAAAATCAATTCCTTTTATTTGGTTATTGGTGATGAAATCTATCCCCATAGAGAAGCCTGGATTGATCTCGATTTTGTATTCTCCAAAAAATCCTTCCAAACCAGCCTCTAGAACATGGTTTCCATCAATGGATTTCACATAGCCAGTCATCTCCTCGATCCATCCCTCTTTGATCATCATATCCAAAGAACTACCATGTTTACTCATAATTCTCACACATAATCATTACCAAAATAATTAAGTACTAGAAAGCATAATTATAAAAAGAACCCTAGAAAACTATCAATATACAAGATCTGATAACTGTGTTGTTCAACAATAGAAATAAGACCTTAAACACAACATCCTTGTTTGAATCTCTGGTTACAATTATTTTCCATTTTCCAGCTCTGATTCAAAGAAAAAAGGTGGTAGCTGACCTGGATGGTCCTCCCAGAAGGATCACTTTGACAACGAGGCTCGTTCTTGAGCTCTGATGCAAATATTTTAGGGTCATCCTTGTAGGCTATTCCAGTGATGTTGTTCACTCTAGTCAATAAAGTCTGCAATAAAATGCATTTCCCAATGCATATTTGAATGGCTTTCTCTGTATATGTATTGCATGAAAATTGGTCTATGTATGTCTATATACATAACGAAAGAAACTTAAGCATATAATGAAACATAAATAGAAATTTATAGAATTAGTTACTTTAACATGGTTCTTATAGTAGCCTTTTACAGTGGGGATTGTGAACAAATCATCAACAGAGATGAGATTATGTCCAGCATTGTGAGCCCATTGTACATATTGAGTCTTTCCTCCAAAGTTCTCATAATTATTTTCCAGGATAAGTATGAGTCTGAGACCATACTTGTGGGATTCATAGACCACAAAGTCTAGAGATTGAACCAAAACAACCCCAAAAATTAGAAGAAAAACAAACATGAGTATAGGAAAACACATTTAGAAATGTGAGTATGTATTTTTGAAATGGGCCTGCCTACCTCCTCCTATTCTCATACATATCTCCATATATTTATATGTACATATACATATGAGCATATTTTTATAAATATACAGATATATGAGACTAATTTCATAAATATATAGATATATATCAATATTTTAATTGTACTATTATATGTGTCATATCCAGATGTATCATATCCAAAAAGAAATCTAAAAACCAGAATACGTATTCTCATCCATATCCTATTTGTGTTATGGTAACTCCAGCTCAAAACCTACATAAGTGCCATATGGTAAAGACGTAATATCTGAAATAAAAGGAAAAATAGCACTAATTCATAGATCACGGACATGAGAATTAGATGTGTCATTAAAGGAAAAGCGAAAATTATAAAGTAAGCTTCCTATAGTTTTCAAGAAAACCACACAAGGATGAAAAAGGAAAGCCAAATAACAAAAACCGTAAAAACCAAGCAAGGAATATGCCATGTACATATCTCCAAAGTACTTGATGTTGAAGTTTAAGGGGTTTTGTTGCCGAGACTACCCATAGACTACCTTGTTCACTGGAAAGGCCCATATACTGGATGGATGGATAGATGAGGTCCTGGATGATTACAAAGCTCGATAGATTGAAACCTAGCTAGTGATATTGAGGAGACCTTTCAAGCATCCTTAGCTGGATTGACTGTGGGAAGCACCAAATCCAACAGTTTACCCCATGCCAAGAAACAATAGTCCATAAAATATAAGGTAATGATGACATTCCATACACAAACCAGAGCTCAGTTTGTAGCCCATACAAATCCCATGGATTTCTTGAGCAGCCTGTGTGTTTTTTGGGGCTGCTAGAAGAAACCATAACCTTGTTCGAGTGGACTAAGATCTTTGTTGCACTATTTGAGTGTTTGGGTCTGCTTGAAGTGAACCGTAAGGAAACCTGAATTACTAAAGTAGCAGACCAAGAAACAACATTCCATAAAATATCAGGTAATGATGACATTCCACACACAAATAAGAACTTATTTTTTAGCCCATACAAATACCATGGCTTTCTTACAGCTTAGCACACTCAAACAGTGAAACAAAGATATTGGTCCACTCAAGTATGAACCGTGACCTCCTAAGGTGGGTTGTGACCTTCTTGGTGCTTCTTGAAATGAACAATGACCTTCTTCGGTCTGCTTGAACTAAACCATGACCTTCTTGAGGATGGTTGGACTAAAACGTGACCTATCTTAACTTGCTTGAGCAGGCTAGTTTTTTTGGGATGCCAGGAGATCAGACCCATAAAAAACATAACAAAAGGGTTAAGGTACTACACTATGAGGGGGATCTAGCATAAGGACCAATCAAGGGTCAACATAAGATCAATATTCAACAAGAGGCGTCATGAAAAAGTGGGAAAACAACCCCTACACCAACAAGACCAAGGGGTGTCAATCACGTGTCAATCAAGGTGGGAGAATAACCCTTTTACCCATAGGACCAAGGTGTGTACCATCAAGGTGGAGACACAACCATTTTACCCAGAAGACAAAGGTGTCAGACTGTTATATTCTCTCTCAAGGTATATATTCTTAAGTGTTCCATACCATAGTAGTATATTTTATCATCATCATATAAGGAATGTCCATACCATAACAGTGAGTTTTATAACAAGATATTTCCACGCCCTAGCAATCTTTCGAATCAAGAATAGTCACAATTTCCTAATGAGTTAATATGCACTCCACACAAACATGACGAAATTAAAAAACACTTCCACTAAAAAATTTTAAGATCTGAAACCAAAAACATCGAATGGAATATTAAGATTTAAACCTGGAAATTTCTCTAATTTCTCAACTTTGTTGTCAACTGCTGAACTATTATCATCAACATTGGTATTCCCTTGATATACAATGTCATTTGAATATACACACCCAGTTTTCCTTACCTTCATAGCATCACACAGAGAGGTGTTAGACAAGTTAGCATCATTTCCACCTATAGAAATAGTTGCACGTGAGGTAAAGTCTAAACCAATGTTATCAAAACTGAACCGGTGGTTGCGTTGATCGACCCTGAGATCCGGAACTAGACAAAAACCAGGAAATAAACCGGATCAAACAACCGGTTGAGAAAAAATACATAAAACATTTATATTTTCAAAAAATACATATTTATCCATGTGCATCCATGTGAATTCAAACTGTTATACACAAATATGCAAGTTTCTCATGTATATAGCAAGTAAGAGCGTATAAAACCAAAATAGCATCGACTAGAAATACATATCTAAAGAAAAGTATATCAACAAAGAGGTTATAAATGGCCTCTAAAGTCAAAATATAAGCATATGACTGAAGTCTAGACTCTAGAATCTACAATCTAATGATTCTAATCATATATCAGAATTATCTGATTCCTCATGCTTAGACTCAAGAGTCATCCCTCAGCATGAGCATGGCTTGACTCCCTTAGGCCTGAAGGCACTTGTCTAACTACAACATCAATGCTCACATCCTCTTGTTGTGGAAGAGGGCCCAAGTCCATCCATAATTAAATGCGATTGATATGGAGGGAGAGAGCCTCCTTTTATAAGATTAGAAGGGTCATGGGTCAATTAAACACCTCATAGGTGGAACCTATTTTTTATTTTATTGAAAGAATTTGAAATTAGCTATTTTTGGGGGTCCTTGGTGTTTTTGTACAGAACCAACCAGTTTTGTACTGAACCGACCGGTTTAGAGAAAAACGGGTGGTTTTGTACGGAAGCAGTCAGTTCAGCCTTGAAACTAACCATTTTTTTATGGAACCAGCCAAAAACGGTTTGAGTGCGTGATTTGACTTACTGAATCTTATAAACCGGTCCAATCGGTGGGTTTTTTCAAAACCGGTTGAGTTTTGATAACATTGGTCTGAACCAATAGGCTCAAAATGTGATTTTGTTAGTGTGGCCTTATTTGTAATTTTCGTGGCAGAAAAATAAGATTTTTTATTTGATGGTATTTGTGCAGTTATAGCTAAGTCATTTCCTTTCTCTTCACCTTTCTCTATTGTTTCTTCTTTGACTCCTTCACAATCCTCCTCAAATTCCAGCAAATTAACTATTTTATCCATGCCTTCCACTGGTTGATGTTAGAAGGCCTTGTTTTTATTTTGTTGTCTTCTTTGCAATATGATTTTCCTTGGATCATAGTTTAGTCTCTCCATTTTCTGGAATTCCATAGCCTCTAATAATTTTTCAACAATATTCAACGCATCTTTGTTTTTGAAAATGAAATGGTCGATCTTGAATGGAAAATTCACATCAAAATACTTCTTCAAAGCACCAAAGTGTTCTTCTTCTGAACACAACCTTTTCCTGATAAATTCTAATGCAAAAATTCTAGGAGTCAGAAGTCGCCCCCTATGTTAGTGTCTTAGCGTAGACCCTTAAACAGTTTTGTAGTGCAACTAGCCTTCCATTGTGCAACACATCACATACAAAGGAGATCCCTATCTCATGGCCAAATTAACTTTCTCAAAGAATAAATATCATTTGACCAAGCAAACAACACTTACAAGAATTAATCACATAACAAAATCCATGCTAATTGTGCCATCTTAACATATTTTACTAACTAATAATCAAAACTTAACACATAAGCATAAATCAAACATAATTTCGTAGGGTTGAAAATCAAGGGTAAAAAAAAATTCTTAGGTAAAAATCCTTGAGATGATCATAAAATAGGTTTGAGTATTAAGGTTTCAAATTAAAAATGTAGACAATCCTTTGTGTATACCTAGATACTAACAACTGAAAATTGAGCGAGATGCATTCAAGAAGTAATGTGAACATATATATGAAGATCTACGGAATTTATTTGTTTAAGATATATGATATAGACCACAACCAAGTTGAAAAAGAAGAGGAAACAATACATGTTTTTTTTCACATCTTACGAGGAAGCTTTATCTGTCTTAGGACTACTCTAGAGGATTTGATTGTCTTGTATGCCTTATCTCATCACTCAAAACTGAAAGGAAATTTTCATGCTTGGTAAACATATAAAGGATGACAACAATATAATTATAATACACAAAGGATATGATAATGCAATCAAACCAGAAATAATTTATATGAAAAGAAGATGATGGTGATAGAATGTCCAACAAGATTATCATTGAAGGCTGTATGGAACATAATGAAGGAGAAACCAACAAAAACACAAAAATTGAAATCTTGAACTAATAAATAAACCTTATGAAGCTGATCTTACTATTTTATTCAACAAAAAGAAAAATAAGAGGAACTTTCTTTGTGATAAGGGGAGCACATAAAATGAGGTTCAAAGCATGATAGATGGAGAGACTCATAATAAAGAATAAATTTTGATAGGGGACCAGTGCAAATAGATATTTAAATAATAAATACTCAATGAATGGTAGGAATTATTAGTTTAGGGGGAGCTAAGCCAATAATAGTAAAAGAGAAATAGAAGAAGACTTTTTCCATTTATGCCAAAGGGGGAGAAATGATTAGTAAAACTTGAAGGTAAGAAGCTAAAATTCAGAGGGATCAAAACAAGGAAGGTCAAGGTAGAGCACAGTCAAAGTCATAGAACTTCAAATTTCAAATCTAATTAGTACAAAAGGAGGAGCTCACACTTAGGTGGGATTTTTTTACTTGGCATTAACAACAATGCCAAAGGGGGAGATTGTTGAAATTAGTGTTGTCATTTATTTCAAGCGGGGTTAAAGAGATAAACAACATGCATGACCATGATCATATTTCAAATTAAAAACCTAGTCAAATACAACAAGTCAATGTCAAAGCCAATTGAATAAACTCCTGAAGCTTTCAAGTGAAATTAGCTTTCAAGTGAAAATATTAAGCCATGATGAAGTAGTAAAGAAGAACCCTTGAAACCAAGTAAAGAAACCAAATAAGTTGGACCAACAAACAAAAATAATAAAAGGGAAAAATGAGAGAGAGAGAGAGAGAGAGAGAGAGAGAGAGAGAGAGAGAGAGAGATGAAACACACAACATTTGGATATGTGGGTGAAAAATGTGAAAGTGAAAAAAAAGGACTGCATATGTGAAGATAAAAAGTGAAAGGGGAAATAATTGAGGTGAGAGATGAAACACACAACATTTGGATATGTGGGTGAAAAATGTGAAAGTGAAAAAAGAGGAGTGCATATGTGAAGATAAAAAGTGAAAGGGGAAATAATTGAGGTGAGATACGTAGCAATATGAGATCAATAACTTGTTGATCTAATTTGAAATTCATGAATGAAAAGTGCAGAATTTTATTGGCAAATCTAAGAGGAACTCTCGATGAATAATTGATTACAAACTAGAAACCTATTTTCAGATTGATTGAATATTTGAAGCAGAGCTTTAGTGGGCAGGAGATATTCTTGGGAAAAAACTAAACACCGAGGAAAATAATCCTTGTGGTAAGAAATGTCCGTGGGTTGAGAATTTAGTGCGAAACCATTTCTAGTGGGATAAGAAGTATTAACAATGAGGAAACCATCTCTTGTAGCAAGCATTGTTCGTGGGTTGAGAAATTATGTAGTGAGAAATTAGTGCTTGTGGGATAAGAAGTACATGCAATGAGAAATCATTGCTTGTGGGATAAGAAGTATAAGCAGTGAGAAATCATTACTTGTGGGATAAGAAGGATAAACAATAATCCTATTTGTGGGTAGAAAAATTAATGCTTGCTTACCATCATTAGAGGCTAAGAAGACCACATAAGAAAATCAAATATTGCTACTAATTATGGCCGACCAAAAGACTGAGATATTCACAAATCTGATATAACCTTTTCAGTCTCTCTCTCTCTCTCTCTCTCTCTCTCTCTCTCTCTCTATATATATATATATATATATATATATATATATGTATGTATGTATGTATGTATGTATGTATGTATGTATGTATGTATGTATGTATGTATGTATGTATATCTTCCAATAGGAAAATATTTGTCACTCTAAATAAAGAGTGACTATAGATTATTCCTGAGGAACTTTCATTACATCCACAGAAATAAACTAGGGCTTAACCCTGATTATATCACAAAAAACATATGTTCCTGAATTTGCACATAGAGAACTGGACTTTTTAGTATGTCAAAAAATACACAGTCTAGATCAAATATAGACCCATAATATCTTTGCAAAAAATTATGTCTCATCTTTTCAAACCCATAGTTCTATAACATATATACATCTTCATTATCATAATTTACAAAACCATCTTTCCATCTTATTGTTATCAACCCAAATGGCACTTCTCTGTCCGAGTGCCGACATTCCTTATGTTGGCACACAAAAGGACATCTTAGGATTGAAGTTTGCCAAAACACTATAGAAGGGCATGACATGAGATGCATTTCCCCTTGAACCAGCTTGCCATATTATTTTTCCAAGTGTTGAATGGCGTATGCGACTATCCTCATTGCAACTCGTGTACGTACACGACTATTCCCATTGACAACTCGCGTACTGTACGCGACTATCTCCATTGCAACCCGCGTACATCAGCATACTTGGGTTTCCTTTAAGCAAATCACGTGTCATACATGGGTTGCCTATATTAATAGTCGTGTACATCTTGATTCGACATTAAAAAATATAAATCACAATTAATGGAGATTATTTGGGTCCTAATCATTAACTATCCTAACTATTTCAACCTCCTCAACCTTCGAAACCACTCTATTTCCAAAAGTATAAACAGTGGCCTTGGGGAGGGCATGAAGTAATCAAGTTTGGAGAGCAAAGTTATGCTAGTGGTATATCTTTAGAAGTCTTGGAGTAGCAGAACTCAGATTCCTTTGGTTGTAGAGGAGTCCTTGTCTCAAAAGTTGGGTTGTACTCTTATCTCATTCATTGATTGTTAATAAAGAGAATTCTTCTTCCAATATTGTGTTGAGTCTCTTTCATGTATTATGGTTGATGAATATATTCGATTATGCATTAGATATATTGTTTATCTAATCTCTCATATATACATGTATAAGATTGTACTTGGATAATTTTCTCTTTACAGGTGAAGGAGGTGCATCCCTGGAAGCTTTGGAGAGAAGCAGAGTGGAAGAAGATCAAGCTTGAATCAACCGTCAGTAATCGGGTGAGTCAAGTATTTCTTCCTATTTCCTTTCTGTACTCTATTAAAGCTTATTGTCTGCAAGATTAGTAGTAAGTTGGTAACCCCATACCCTAGGTTACAAGGGTGTTTAATCCTAAACAACAAAACTGGTGACTCCGTTGGGGAACCCAGCCTGCTGTGGGTTAGTTCTGCAGATCCTGGCCTAGTATTTGCTTTGATTCAATGTGTGGTGTTTTGTCTTGGTTTGGACTTGTAGTGGTGTTTTGAAGACCCTTATAATTCTTCTTTTTTTGAAAAATTTTACTCCTATACACGGGTTGCTGTGTTACACAGTCGCATACAGAGGTATGTGTACGTGGGTTGCTGTATTGGACAGTCACGTACAATACGTGGGTTTCTCTTATAGACAGTCGCGTACAAGCTTGAGCAACAAAATTTTTGTGTAGGGTTTCTTGTCCCTATCATTCTGTGGATTTTTTCTTGCTTTGTGGTCTTTAGTAATGGCATTTCACTATAGGATTGATAGACTGGTTAACCATACTTCTTGCTTTTCGATAAGCCCTTGAGTTTTTATTGGTTGGATTGTCTTTCTTTTAACATTTTGAAGTGGATTTTCCTATTGGGTGTAGGTCCAAGTGTCGTGTGTCTAAATCAGTGATCAGGGTTCTAGATACCATATATCCCTTGCTATTTCCGAGTAGTGTTGGTTTGTCACTTGCCTTTGATTGATTTTAGTGATTTTTATTCATTGGGTCTTCCCAAGCTAGGTGTCTTCCAAGTCTTCCTTAGGTGGATGATCTTTGGTTTTTATAAGTCTGCTATACTTCATTTTGATTACTTTTTATAGTTAGATTATTCAAGCATACTCAAGAATTGTTGCATTTAGGTGCATAGTAATCTTTGAGGAATTTGAAAAGTGAAAAGAAAAGCATTGGAAACATTTGCATTTGAATTGCATATGGTAGTTTTACTTTCAGTTTTTAAATAAAATCTCAAAAATTACAAAAATAAGTCTTAGTTTTCTCTTTCCTAGTTGCATTTTCATTAGTTCATATTGACAAAAATAAAGAAAAAAAGAAGCTTGTTTTAAGTAGTGATAATTTGCTTTGGAATTGATTTATACACCTATTTTTAACTTTTCTTACACTACTACATTTCGATCCAAAATCCGACGGTTACTTCCGACGATGCGTGGATTTTTTCTTTTAAACCTACCAAAAATCACAAAGTTATTTTTTTTTTAAATTGTGGTCATAAGCTTCTCTTAAGTGATGGCTAGGCTCATAAGCGTCTCTTAAGCGATGGCTAGCCTCAGAAGCGTCGCTTAAGTGACGGCGCATAAATTGGTCATTTAAATAAATACACCCTATTCCATTACAACCTATTGAGAAATAATACATGTTCATTCTTTGGAAACTATTTAATCTCTAATGATATATGGAGGAATCATCTAAATGCTCCTAGGAATCAAATCCCCCCTAGGGTACCCTCATTTCAACTACACCTTGTCACAAGATACATTATATGTTAAATATATGTGTAGGGATAGTAATAGGTGGGTGGGACTCACATTTCATTACCCACTAATATGGTGTCCTACCAAGAGTTATAAAGGAACTTTTCTTGGAAGAAACATTGAATAAATGACATAGTGGATACAAGTTCATAGAATATTGAGATTCTATAATGAAAGTGACTTGGACACCCTACATACAATTAGTCAACCATTCACTTGGGTAATTCAGAACAAGAAATAAATGGCATTAGGTTCAAGAATCCATAGTTTTGGTCGAGGGAGTGAAGGGGCTGTTTTTTTGAAACAATTTGTTTCCCAAATTATCTCCTTCCCAGTGTATCTTGGCCTTATTGAGTTTCTCCATAACTAAATTGTTTTTAGGCATGTTACCCAACACAACAATGCCAGTAGTGTTATATATGTGGTTGCTTATGAAATTGTTATTGATATTGTGATTGTAAATCACTACAAAGGTTCTGATTGTAAATGATGTGCATTGTTTTAATTATGGTCTTTAATAAGAACTTGGTCATGACACCTACAAGACCAAATACAATCCTATTAAGAATGTCAGGACTAATATGGGACTGAGGGAATGAGGCATTGTGTGAAGCCTAGGAATAGGTAAACAATGGATTATTGGTAATGTTATATTCATAACCCATGGCATTGAAAGGTGGTTATTACTCCATTAGTTTACCGTTGTTCATTTTCAATTATCTTTAAACTAATAAGGTAGATAAATGAGCTTTATTTAAACCTCCCTTTAGCCACTCTTAGCTTAGCATAGTGAATCTATCAATTATATTAAACCTAAATAGTGAAGGCCTATAGAATAACTACTATAGACCAAATTAAGCATATTATGATATATTCGTATGTAACATGTATTTGCATATCGTTATTGGTGTAATGGCTTGTGGCTAAAGTGAGAGGCCCTTTGTTAAAGGCTCCCGTTGAAGGATGAAAGACCGGGGGTTCACTTCGCTCCACAGAATGCCCTCCTCGACTCTAGCGCTCTGCCCTATGCACAATTTGCTCAAATTAACCACAGTACTGGATTTCGAGCGAATTGCAATTTCCAGGATAGAATGTCTTTTGCTGATTTGGGTGTACCACTGCCTGTGATAAATTTCTGTTCCCCGCTCATGAGTTTGTGGGCATTAAACCTCCAGATCTGATGGTGCACGCAAGGAGGGAAAATAGCACCTGGTGATTAGCATTTTCGTAAGGAAATTATGTCTATGAAGAAGGGATGGAGGAAATTTGGAGTTGCAGTTGTGGGTTTGGTGCTGCTATCCATGCTCGTTCCATTGGTATTCTTGTTCGGACTCTATGGTGGATTTCAGAGCAGTAAGTTCATCTGAACCCATTTCATTTTTTATTTGACTTGAAGCCCCCTTCTCACAGACTGTTGTGTATGGGGAATCTGGATTTGGAGTAATTTGGCTGGGGCTGGGGCACTTACAGGTTTTTATGAAACCCATTTGTGGAATTTGTGGTGGGTGTTTTTCATTTTATTCAACCATTTTGTCTCTCTGCTGTATACTCCTACAATGGGAATTTGGTGTATACCTAGATCCTTAGTGCTGTGGGTGATTTGGGGTTGGTATTTGCATTAGATCTGATTGAACAGCAGGTAGTGTGAGGCATATTTCAGAATTTCATAAGTTTGCATGTGATGAGTACTTCTGAGCAGCCTGATCTTATTCTGATGTTTCAAATCCTTTTTGTCTCTTTAACATCAAGGAAGTCATTTGGTTGTTCTGTAATCTGTTGTAACTTGTATGTTTCTGTTGCAGGTTATATCGATGATGAAGGCCTTGCAACCCTGGTGAGAATACCCAGATTTCGTTTTGGTTTTCGCAATTGAGAGTGTTTTATAACACACCTAATTTGTGCTTGGTCATAAGAATCTTCATTGTTAAG
>LPNX010312757.1:34724-105802 GCA_001517045.1 Pseudotsuga menziesii | reverse complement strand
ATTCATTATACTGTTGTTTTGATGCAAACTGCTACTCCATTGTTTATCTCATAGAGGCTACCGTCGTTGAGTATTTAAAGATAATTTTATTGCAGAACTTCTCATTCATGCCCAGGTTTCACTAAATAATGCTGAGGAATGTTGATATAATGGCACAGGTTGCATTTTGAAGGCTTAGGTATGCCTAGGACTGCCATCTAGGGTTTGAAAGAAAACCAGGAGTACCACACTTCCCTGGAAAATTTGATTAGCAATGCATTTTCTCTCTCGGCTATCCCTGTGAAAAAATTATTGCATAGAATGTTGGTTGTAGCAGATTTTGCACAACTACAAGAGTATTTTTGCATAGGAGTTGAATATATGTTAAAAAGTTATTTACAATATGCTCATTGTAGCATATAAAAAAATTTCATACCTCAAGTGCCAGATCATGGACATCCATGGAAAATGGCAAGAAAACCTTAATTGCCACAAGCTGCAGAGGAGAAAATTTGCAGGTATATGTGTTTTGTTATGTAGTATGCTTTCTCTTTGACTGTTTCCCATACGTGGAGCATGGTAGAAAAACCTCTATGACTGTTTCCCATATGTGAAGCACGGTAGAAAAACTTATCATGCAAAGTGCCACAATAATACAGCCGATGATTCCCAACATACAATATAAGTATGGAACAATTATATTATAGAAAAATAGAACCTGCCATTGTTAACCAATGCTAACTAGTCACCTATGTTTTAGAACCACTCATACATGATATATTATATGTATAAATGCGAAGGTTGCGTTATATAAAATAACCCCCAAAAGTTATGTGCCAAAATAATAGCTATAATGCAAACATGTCCAGTACCTTCGACATCATGGGACAGACAAGGGACGAAAGTTTTGAAGAAATGTAATATAAAGCTTTGCATAAATGTAATTTAAATTAGCATGGAGTCAACTCTTCACTGTTGAGAATGATAGGAGCATATACGCAGGAAGTAACAGTGTTCTTTTTAAGTCTGAGTTTGAACCGATGTCTTACACAGAGTCGGAAGTATTATTAATATTATTTCTCATCTATTTGGCGCTGTATACTTTCTCTTCAAATGCTATTGATAAGTTGGTCGCAACATATCCTCGGTTATATCACAGAACTTTCTCATATCTGTGGGGAATCATAGTATAATAGGGTCGATTTCTTCTCTTAATGATACTCGTAGAGTTGTAGTCTGCTTGGACTACTCTGATGGAGGGGATACATCAAGCCAATTTCGAGCTATTTAAAAAAAAAAAAATATTCACTGTCGTCGCTTAAGGACAACTTAGATTGCTGAGGGTATAAAAAATATTCTCTGCCATTTTGATTTTTTCAAATGCATTTGAAGAATGAAAAGCCATGAGAAGAACTTCCAAATGAAATAGGGATGGAAGACTTGAACAAACTTCTTGGATATTTAAGCACCCTGAATATGTAGCTTTCACTTTCTCAACAATAAAACCAGCGTAGCCTTTGTAGATTTTGAGTCTTAAGGAGTCATCTCCCAAACTGGACCCTGTGGATGTCCTTATAATAAGAATGCGAGCTACAAGAACAAGAGCATCATCAGTATAAGCAAACCTCCCATCCTCTACCTTCAGAACTTGATTTACTAGGTGTTCTTCAAGTTCGATGGATAAGGCATGCCTCATAACAAGTTCACACACTTCTCCTAGTGCTGTTCACACACAAGATTGATTATTAGAGGCTGTTACATGCTCAATTTTTTTGGATTTTTGCTTCTTCATAGTTGTATGAGACTGTTTTGGGGTTGAAAAGTGCCCATAATCCATGTAGGTGTGCCCGGGACTGCTATAGGTGACTGATTATGCTCATGACTGTCCAAATTTTTTAAGATCCATGGTTGTTCCTCATGAAAGTCACCCAAAGAAGTGCCCATATTTGTTGTAGGTGACTGTGTTTTACCACTTTTAGGGCCGTTGTGTGAAAATATGCCTCAAAATGCCCCTTTGAAGGTTGTTTTACGGATAATAAGTGTACAAACCAAGGTTAAACAAACTTGATGTTTATTGATTATTTTAGATTCATTATACTGTTGTTTTGATGCAAACTGCTACTCCATTGTTTATCTCACAGAGGCTACTGTCGTTGAGTATTTAAAGATAATTTATTGCAGAACTTCTCATTCATGCCTAGGTTTCACTAAATAATGCTGAGGAATGTTGATATAATGGCGCAAGTTGAATTTTGAAGGCTTAGGTATGCCTAGGACTGCCATCTAGGGTTTGAAAGAAAACCAAGAGTACCACACTTCCCTGGAAAATTTGATTAGCAATGCATTTTCTCTCTCGGCTATCCCTGTGAAAAAATGATTGCATAGAATGTTGGTTGTAGCAGATTTTGCACAACTACAAGAGTATTTTTGCACAGGAGTTGAATATATGTTAAAAAGTTATTTACAATATGCTCATTGTAGCATATAAAAAAATTTCATACCTCAAGTGCCAGATCATGGACATCCATGGAAAATGCCAATAAAACCTTAATTGATACCTCAAGTGCCAGATCATGGGCATCCATGGAAAATTCCAAGAAAACCTTAATTGCCACAAGCTGCAAGGGAGAAACTTTGAAGGTATATGTGTTTTGTTATGTAGTATGCTTTGTCTTTGACTGTTTCCCATACGTGGAGCATGGTAGAAAAACCTCTATGACTGTTTCCCATATGTGAAGCACGGTAGAAAAACTTATCATGCAGAGAGCCACAATAATACAGCCGATGATTCTCAACATACAATATAAGTATGGAACAATTATATTATAGAAAAATAGAACCTGCCATTGTTAACTAATGCTAACTAGTCACCTATGTTTTAGAACCGCTCATACATGATATATTATATGTATAAATGCGAAGGTTGCGTTATATAAAAATAACCCCCAAAAGTTATGTGCCAAAATAATAGCTATAATGCAAACATGTCCAGTACCTTCGACATCATGGGACAGACAAGGGACGAAAGTTTTGAAGAAATGTAATATAAAGCTTTGCATAAATGTAATTTAAATTAGCATGGAGTCAAATCTTCACTGTTGAGAACGATAGGAGCATATATGCAGGAAGTAACAGTGTTCTTTTTAAGTCTGAGTTTGAACCGATGTCTTACACAGAGTTGGAAGTATTATTAATATTATTTCTCATATATTTGGCGCTGTATACTTTCTCTTCGAATGCTATTGATAAGTTGGTCGCAGCATATCCTCGGTTATATCACAGAACTTTCTCATCTCTGTGGGGAATCATAGTATAATAGGGTCGATTTCTTCTCTTAATGATACTCGTAGATTTGTAGTCTGCTTGGACTACTCTGATGGAGGGGATACATCAAGCCAATTTCGAGATTTTTTTTTTTTAAATATTCACTGTCGTCGCTTAAGTGACGGTTATACCTGTCGCATTTCCGACGCTTACTTCTTCTTGCTGTCTCTTAAGCGACGGTTATACCTGTCTCATTTCCGACGCTTACTTTTTCTTACCGTCTATTAAGCGGCGTTTCTTGATGTCGCTTATCCGACGATTACAGTATATATCTGTCGCTTCACCGACGGCATGAAGGTGATTTTTTTTACTACCGTCGAAGATATTCTGTCGCTTAACCGACGCTTTAAATTTAACCGATGGTTACTTAGGTGTCGCTTAACCAACAGTTACTTAGGTGTCAGATAACCGACGACAAGTTTTCGACGCTTAAAAAAAAATCAAAGTGTCGTACATGCAACAGGGAAGTGTCGAAAATCCGACAAGACGGCCGTCGGATTTTTGGTTGAAATGTAGTAGTGTTATCGAGTCAATAATATCATAGTCTTTCACTCCACTTTCCTTCTGAGTAAGAACAACCCTTAAAATGAATGCTATAATTTAAAATTTATTAGTAATTTTTGTTTTATAGGGTCATACATCTACTAGCTTAGGCTAGACTCTTGGGATAGGAAGTGTAAACTCCCCATAATTACTTAAATTCAGACGTAGTGGGCCAATCGATAGGTAAATCCTTCTCTTTATTGATAGTATATCGGAAGCTCCTCTCAAATGGGAGTTAAGCACGAGGCCGCGTGGAGGCATTGGACTGAGGAGATAACCCTCTGATTCCTTGTCAAAACATAGACCAAGGTTTTTACACATCTGGGGATTCTGTCCTAGACAGAGTTTCAGGATTTGCTACCCTGTCCATGCATACGAATCAGGCTTGCGACTGTCCCCCTAGACTGTTGATATAGTTAAGGTATCCTCTAGTCTCTTGGACATCTAGGGTTTATACACAGGTAAAATGGAAGGCTATTTCAGGTTCACCTTGGACGGGCTTAGAAGGTAACCCTTGTTGAAAGTGTAGGAGGGCGGTGGGTGATTCCTCCGCTTGTGCCTAAGAACCTCTTCAAGGACGCCAAGAAAATGTCTCTCAGCTTTCTTCAGGAAATCATATCTTACACCCTTGTGATTGTTGAGACTTTAGGAAATTTTTTGTAGTGATTGCTCTGTAATTTGTCTGTGTTTTAGCTGACTTTAGGGTGTGAAGAGTCAAATTTACAATCGTGGAGGACCAATCTATCAGAAGGTCACGAAGGTTGCAAAACCTTCCTCTGCTTATCACATTGGAACCTCCACCTCCCCCTCAAAGGCAGAGATTGGACACAAACGGTTCTTTCAAACCGATAGGAGTTAGTGAAGTTCCGGGTGAACCAAAACTTAGGGAAAACCGTTTTAACTTAAACACAGTTGAGATAGAAGACTTGCAGGCTGACGAGTTTACAAGGAATTTTAATTAACCTCTAACTGAATTAAACGATCATGTGATCGTTCAGGTTCGTCCTTTTGATCCACTCGTAATTGGTGTCCCTGTGGGCAGAATAATGTCTATTATAGGAGAAAGTTCTTTTACCTCCACCTCAGCTGCTCCGGTTGAAGGGGTGCTACCTCCCTCGGTAGGTGCCCCTAGAACAATTATACCTACTACATCGTTAACTCCATCTAGCTGAGTGGTTCAACCACTGGCTCCCACAAGTATAGAAGGTGCTTCGTGTGGTATGGTCATTGGGATTCCTAGTGTACCTACAGTCCCTACTTCCTTCGCACACACTACCCAGAGTGGTCCTATAGGATCCTCAGCTTTTTTCCAAGGATTTCCTTGGAATGGGGGGCATATTCCCCCATCCACTCCATATGTAGGCCCAACACCCTCATATGTAGGAGTGCATTTTTGAAACACTAATACTTATGGTCAAGGTTTTCAAATGCCGGTTTCAGCTCCATTCACGAGCTCTCCCTTTTCACTTTTTAGCGGAGGGACACCTACTACTGTCTTTCAAACCCCAGCTTCGACTGGGGCAGCCATAACCTCTTATACTACACCTCACATAAACAATCCATTGGCTTATGGATGGAATCCATTCCAAAGCAACCCATCCACTTCACAACGAGCAACAGGGGGCAACCCCACCTTCACATATGAGAATATGGGGGCAAGCCCCTATAATCCCCAAACGGGTACTTTTAATGCTCCGGTTAGACCCAAGCTTTCATTCCTGGCAATGTTAAACTTGCCATATTTTTCAAAATTGATGAATGAACCAGTGAGACATGATCCCTCCTGGCCACCCGTCCCTACCAAGATGCCCTCGAATATCCCAAAATTTGAAGGCAAAGTTGGTGATGATCCTGGAGCTCATGCCACCACTTTCCATTTATGGTGCTCTTCCAACTCACTAAACGAGGATTCAGTTCAGTTGAGGTTGTTCCAAAGAAATTTGACAAGTACTGCAACAAAATGGTACATTGAATTGCCTTCTGCTGCGTCTAGCAGTTTTTGGGACTTGGCTAAATTATGCATTCCTTAGTCACTACTAGCTTCCTGTTCATTATGATTTCAGGACAGACTTGTTATCTACCTTCTGGAAGAGCAAGGCCACTCATATTTCGAATCACATCCAAGAGTGGAGAAGACGAAAGATCCTTATTAAAGCCACTATACCTCCTGAGTTCTTATTAGAATGGTTCCTTAAATCCATATTGCCTTATATATCTAAGGATGTATCTACTTCAGGAGTGACGAATGAGGAAGAAACTATCCTCATGGCCCAATAACTAGATTTGATATATTCTCAGTCTGGGATCTTATATGATATTATCCATGAGGCACTGAGGCCAACGCACAATGTAGAGAAACCTAAGCATGGACCCCATGCCGATGGTGTGGTTGGTTCCGTGAATTCTCCCACTGTAGAATCTTTGGCCAAACAGATCCATCAGCTGTCCGTCAAACATTCTATGGAAGAGGAACCAAAGGCTGCCCCCTCACCCCAAAATGCAAATTTTTTTGCACAAACTCTCAGAAGGGAAATCAGCAGCCCGGTGGGAAAAATAAGAGAGGAAAAAAGGGTGAAGGAAACCAAAACAAGCAAAAACCCACAAACAATGCTGATGGGGGCGAGAAACAAAAGAAGAAGGTGAAATTCCCATGTAAGTTGTGCCATGAAGATCACCTTACCCATCTATGTACCCTTATGGAACAAGCTCAGAAGCTGTTAAAAGCCCAACAACCGACTGTCCTGAAGGATCCTTTTCCAAAAGGACAGAATTCAGCTTCAGCTTCAAATGCAGTAGGGGACACCCCAAATGCTCCTAACCCCAATTATATCAACATGGTTCGATTTGAGACTTTACTACAGACCAAGAACAAGAACTATGAAAAAGAGACCTTGGAGAAGGGTAAGTCGATAGGTGAAACTTCTAACCCTCTCACGATTGAGAAACTTGCAGAAATTATGCCTAAGATACCGAAAGGTGTCTTTAAGAAAACATTGCATAATCCTAATGCTGTGGCTGCAGCAAACTACTCTGTAGTTGAAGAATTAGCCCAGAATCCTTATGCAATGTCAGCTTTAGAGGTGTTACAGAGTTGTCCCGCCCAGTGGGATGCACTCTTGACAACCTTAGGCAGTATAGACTCATCGAGTCTCAGGGGGAAATTTAATTTGTATGATGTCAAAATTCGCCTACCATATCATGTAGCCTTATCAATAGATGTCATCCATGGTGGAAATACCATTGGAAGGGCAGTTTTCGATGAGGGTGCTTCTACATGTGTTATGTCCTTGTCTTTTTAGAAATCTCTTGGATCCCCAGAGCTGGTTCCCTCAAACACCCTGCTTACTGCTTTCAACAAAAGGTCATTTCTTCCGCAAGGTATCCTACCGAATTTTGAATTAAGTTGGTAGGGAAAGCAGTGTCTGTTGAGGTAGAGGTCATTGATGCACCTTTGGATTATAACTTGCTCTTGGGGAGAAGTTGGACTTATCCCATGTCTGCTATTGCATCGACCGTTTTTCGGGAAGTCCATAGCTATAGTTTTTGATAGGACTAATCCTCGGGTTCTCCCTTCCCACCATGAACCTGAAGTGCCCTTATCGGTAGCGGAGGTGGCTTATCAAGCTATCATCCATACCATTGTTGATCCCATTCCGGTCCCTCTCATAGTCTTAGAGGAACTGGAAGAATCCTATTTGCCTACTTGGGTAGAGAACTCTTTGCATTCTAGAGATTGCTTAGATAAGGTTTTACCTTTGGATGAAGCCATTCTGGAAGCTATGTGTGGACGAGATAAGATCTGCGAAGATCTTCAACATCGATCCTATTTTATTCCAAAGTTAAGCAGAATAGAGAACCAGGAGTTCCATATGAGATTGGCAGACGATGTTGATACACCTATTAATCCCCTACCAAGGGAAGGAATGTTTGTTGAGGGGAACATGGCAAATATTTCCGCTACTATCCCTATCAACATCTCTGTAAATCCAAACATTGTGGAAAATGTACACATTGGCGCAAACTGCTCTCCGGAGCAGATTGCGATCTATACGGCCTTATTTAAGGAATTCCACAACGTTTTTTCCTGGTCATATGAGGAGATTCCAGGCATTGATCCATCAATAGTCAAGCATGAAAACTGAACATATCCTGACGCTAAACCCGTTCGGCAAAATTTGAGAGTTGTCAACCCGCGTAAACTAGCGGTAGTAAAGGCTAAAGTTGAGAAACTGCTGAAAGCCAGTTTCATTTATCCCATAGCTTTGACAAAATGGGTATCCAACCCTGTTCCTGTTGATAAAAAACAAGGGACCATACACGTGTGTACTGACTTTCAAGATTTAAACAAATCCTGTCCTAAGGACAACTATCCCACACCATTTATAGATCAAATTATTGATGCTTACCTGAAAAGTGAAGTTTTTTCGTTTATGGATGGTTTCTCTCGATATAATCAAATTCAAATTAAACCGGAAGACCAACATAAAACAAATTTCATTTCTCCTTTGAGTACCTTCACTTACAAAAAAATTCCCTTTGGATTGAAAAATGCTCGGGCAACCTTTCAGCAAGCAATGAATTTTTCCTTTCATGATATTAAAGCCATTGTCGAACCCTACCTTGATGATCTGCCAGCACATTCTCATAAGAGGATCGATCACCTAGATCACCTGCGTTTTATTTTTGACGATGTAGATACTATAAAATTCACTTGAATCCCCAGACATGACTGCTTGGATTCATTGTTTCTAACAAAGGCATTCAGGTGGATCCTTTGAAAGTTGAGGCCATTGTAAATATGCCTCCTCCTCGTTCTATCAGGAAGCTTCAGAACCTATAGGGAAAGTCCAATTTCTTTCGATGTTTTATTGTAAATTATGCCAAGATTACTAAGGGTTTCATGCGCCTGTTAAAATAGGACACCCCATTTGTATGGGATGAAATTGCACAACTCTCATTCGAGGCATTAAAAAAAGCTTTGTTGTCGGCACCATTATTGCGTCCGCCAGATTACTCTAGGGATTTTATATTGTATCTGGCCGCATATGAGTCAACCATAGGGGTAGTCCTAGTCCAGGAGGATGATAAGCTCCAAATGCATGTCGTCTATTATCTCAGCCGTGCTTTAAACGAACCTGAACTTAGGTATTCCCACGTCGAGAAGTTGGTATTAGCAGCTGTATATGCTGTTCAAAGGTTACGTCACTACATCTTACTGAGGACCATGGCATTAGTAGTGGATGTTAATCCTTTTCAATATGTTTTGTCTCGATGGATAGTTGGAGGCAAATTCAACAAATGGATAGTCATTCTCCAAGAGTTTGACTTGGATTTTCAATCCGCCAAATCAAAAAAATCCTTAGTTTTTGCTGAGCTCATTGCAAAATTTCTAGTAGAGGAAGATGTAGTCATTGAATAAGACTCATTCCCAGATGAGCATATCTTTTTTTATTTCCACCTCTAACCCCCTAGTACGGAGATATACTTATCTATCTCCAGAATTTGAAGTACCTTGCAGCCTTCTCGCGGGAAGAACGACGTAAACTACGCCTACATGCCAAGAACTACCTCATTATTGGAGATACTTTATATCATAGAGGGGTAGATTCCATTTCGTGTCGATGTATTACCCACGAGGAAGCGGAGATTGTCCTAAATGATGCCCATAGTGGAGCCTGTGGGGGTCATTTATCTGGGTTAGCAATGACCC
Source organism: Pseudotsuga menziesii (assembly GCA_001517045.1). Lineage (NCBI taxonomy): Eukaryota > Viridiplantae > Streptophyta > Pinopsida > Pinales > Pinaceae > Pseudotsuga > Pseudotsuga menziesii. The sequence goes on along the minus strand of LPNX010312757.1, from coordinate 96,246 downwards.
AGAAGATATTACGTGTCAGTTATTTCTGGCCCTCGATCTTTAAAGATTGTGTGGAAGCCATGAAGCGCTGTCATCCTTGTCAAATTTGAACCAGAAAGATGCGGTCACATCCCACTCTATTATTTCCTGTCATCTCAGTGGGCCTCTTCATGAAGTGGGGGATAGATTACGTGACATGCAGCCCAGTCTGAACTGGGGGGCATGAATATATCATTGTCTTTGTAGATTATTTTACGAAATGGGCAGAGGCGATGCCCACTTTTAAAGCTGACGGGGAAACTGCAGCTTTTTTCATTTTCAAACAAATTATCACACGATTCGGTATCCCTAAGGTGATTGTCACTAACCATGGCAGTCATTTCCAAAATAACATGATGACTGAATTGACCACTATGCTAGGGTTTAGACAAGAACATTCATCTTCGTTCTATCCTCAAGAAAACGGTCAAGTCAAAGCTGTTAATAAAACTTTGAAAACTATTCTCAAACATACTATTAATGCAGCCTGTTCCAACTGGCACATCATGCTGTATACTGCATGTAACATCCTCGACCCTCCCATCGGGAAAGAGGACGCTACTAAACACCAAACATATGGGCATCTAGCCCCATGAACAAAACATAAAATGCATTGAACTTAACATACTCAGATGCATAATTACTATCAAACAGCAGAAGCACATTCATCCATTCACAGCATTTAACATGTTCATATTGATTTATAAAACGAACACAATTGCAAGGATTTCAATCACAAGAAGATACTTATCTTTAACAGGAGCTTGTTCTGCAACTAGATACATCGCTGCAACATTCAACCCAACCATATTCCACATGCTCTTTAATCTCTCAGCAATGTTGTACCCCCGAGCCAGGCATGATTTCCCAAGGAGTAAGGAACTAGCAGGCTTACACATAGCCAAGAAAACAACACCACAACGATGCACAGTTCAGCCAATCCAACATAGTTGGGTTTATCAGGCGAACAAACGGATCATCCAAGCCAACACAGTTGGGTTTATCAGGCCATCTGGGAGCTGGGAAAGGCTAGCCACTAAGCTGGTGAGCTCATTGAAGAGCTAAGGACACCCACACCAAAACTAGTCTGACTTCTTGGACACCCACACACACCCAACAGAAGGAAATCAATCCTTTCTCTGCCACGTAGTCCCTCAGACCCCGATCTCCCTTCCAATGCTATTCAGGGGTTATGGAGAAGAAATCTAGTCCACTAGATCTCTCTGTGTGGTTCCCAAACCACTAGGTTTATCAAGCACATTAGGCCCTCATTCACCACTCCAATGTAGTCTGAGGACAAAACCACTGCGTGCATGCAGCAAACTAGCTATTAAAGCTTGAACAGGGGAAGAACAACTCCCTAAATCGTTCTTGGCCCTATCGTGGCCAAAATGATTCCACAGCAACCTACAACAGCCAAATCACAAGGGAAAAACACAACCAAGCAATCGTGGGAAAACAACAGCCCACGAACAACCATGAACCCACAACACATGATACTCAATGCAATCGTTGGAGAACTTACACAGACACAAATGGGGAAGGAAGAAACTCCCAATCTGTACATGAGGGAAAAGACACAGCCAATAGCCACAGTTAAACGATGAACTCCCAAGACATTCCTCTGTCCGAACAGGAGCGCAAAACAGAAAAAAAGGGAACCGTCTTTCTGTGTGAATAGGAGGAAAAAATATCTCACTGACTAGCAATCGGTGTGAGAGAGGGAAGGGAAAACCCCCACACAGTGGAATGTCAAACCTTTTATCCCCGCTCTGCATGAGGAAACTAACAACCCACGATCCCAGAGAGTGGACAGACAGTCAGCATCCAAAACGGTGCGTGAGGAACCACTCCCAGCCCATGCATGACTGAACCAGCTGTGGAGGCATGTGGGGGAAATCCTGCCACCCACCCCTACCCAACATTAACTGTGTCAACTAAAACAAAGGTTTAATGTTTGACATGTGGCTTTTCCCCATGGGGTCCAGGTTTAGCAATCCCTCCCCCCCCCCTTAACCTTAGGAAATCATGCCCCTTCTCAATATGGTTGCAGTGAACATAGTTGGTTGGGTTCCATTAATTAAAATGCACATTTACATGATGCCACAATTTAATACGTATGCCTCATACCCTGATATACCATCGGTAACAGTTCCAATCACTGAAACATAACACAATCGAATCGATGGAGGGGCTTTTTCCTTCAGCTCCACACCACGTTTCATTACAATATATACATCACATACATTAATGCAAACGACCTCAAAACTGGGGTGTTACATTCCCCTCCCCCTTTAATAGCACTGTCCTCAGTGCTTTACAAAATTGAACAAAATGCTACACTGGTATAGCCTCAATGTTCTGCAGAATTGAACAAAAATGGATGTGTCAATCTCATGGAATCCTCCAACTCCCACGTAGCCTCTTCAGGTCCGTAGTGCTCCCATTGCACCTTTACCTGCCCTATGGCCCGGTTCCGGAGCATTGTGACCTTCCTGTCGAGGATACGCATTGGCTCGATTTGGAACTCTCCCTCAGGTTCCACCTGAATCACATCCCAATTTATCACATGGTTAGGATCATGTACATATTTCCTAAGCAAAGAAACATGAAAAACATTCTGAGCTCTAGTACTAGCAGGAAATGAAAGTCTATATGCAACAGGCCCTATTCTTTCAAGCACTTCAAATGGCCCAGAATATCTTGGTGACAGCTTGGCACAACTCCCAATCTTCAAGAAACTTTTCTTTGCCCTCACTCTGAGGTAGACATGATCCCCAACACTGCACTCTCTGTTCATCCTATGCTTATCTGCATAGCGTTTCTATCTATCCTGTGCTGCTTTCAGATTCTGTCTAATCTTTACAACCTCTTGCTCCATTTCCTTGAGCAATTCTAGTCCAAGCACAACCATGTTCACTGGATTATCCCAAGTCACTGGTGTTCTACACCTTCTTCCATACAAAGATTCATACAGACTCATCCCCAAGGATGCCTGCTATCCATTTTTATTAGAAAACTCTACCAAGTGTAAGTAATCTTCCCACTTGGTTGGTTTGTCCATCACATACATGCGAAGCATATATTCAAGCACCTGATTAACTCTTTCTGTCTACCCATCTGTCTGAGGATGGTAGGCAGTGTTGAAGTTTAGCTTTGTACCCAAATCTGCAAACAATCCCTTCCAAAAATTGGAAGTGAACTTGACATCTCTGTCAGAGACTATTTCCTTCGGCAATCCATGCAATTTGAAAATATCCTTCATGAAGATCTTTGCAATGTCATCAGTCTTATGCATAGACTTCATTGGTATAAAATGTGTTGCCTTTGTCAACTTGTCTACCACAACCATGATGGAATCATGTTGTCTCCAAGTCATCGGCAATCCTGTAATAAAATCCATGGAAATAAATTCCCATTTCCATTCTGGAACTGGAAAAGGTTGCAACAAACCCGCTGTATGTTGATGCTCAACCTTTACCTGTTGACATTTCATGCACCTTGAAATGTATTTAGCCATGTCCTTTTTCATTCCTGGCCAAAGGTACTGCTTTCTAGCTGTAGCAATCATCTTCTGGTATCCTGGGAAACTAGAATACGGAGCTTGATGGATTTCATCCATAACAACTCTCCTCAAATCTCCTACATTCAGAATATAAATTCTTCCTTTATAAGTAAGAAGTCCATCTTCTTCCAATTTATATCCTTCATACCTCTTCTCAAGACTTTGCTGTTGTAATTTGTCCTTTACCTGCTCATACAATTCATCTCCAGTGACATGATTAACAATCTGCTGCCTCAAATCTAATTGGCAAATACTAAGAGATGCCACATGCATTTCCTGTACCTTCCTGCTGATCGCATCAGCTACCTTGTTTTCTTTCCCCTTTATGTGCTTGATTTCAAAATCAAACTCACATAAAAATTATAGCCATCTTGCTTGCCTAGCATTCAAAGTAGGCTGATCAAATAGATGCTACAGACCACAATGGTCTGTCCTCAGCTCAAATATCCTACCCATCAAGTAATGCCTCCACATCTTGAGAGCATGTACTATGGTTGCAAGCTCTAGATCATGAGTGGCATAGTTATTCTCATGCTCCTTCAGCTTTCTTGACTCATAACATATCATGTGGTTGTCCTGCATAAGGACTCCTCCAAGTCCTTGTCTGCATGCATCGGTACACACCACAAAATATTTCTCTGGATATGCAACCTTCAATACTGGTGCACTGGTGAGAATATTCTTCAACCGTTGGAAGCTTTCTTCACACTTCGAAGTCCATTCTAACTTTACCCCCTTCTTTTGCAAAGAAGTGATGGCATGTGCAACTTTGAAAAATCCCTCAATGCCTGTAGTATCCTGCAAGTCCCATAAAAGATCTTACATCTGTCACATTTATTGGAGTAGGCCAGTTCATAATGGCTTTAATCTTTTTAGGGTCCACAGATATACCCTCTTCTGAGATAATGTGACCCAAATACTGAATTTTGTCTCTATAGAAGTCACACTTGCTTAGCTTTGCATACAACTGATGCTCCTTGAGCAATTGCAATGTCAATCTCAAATTCTCTTCGTGGTTTTCCTCGTTCTTAGAATAAACAAGAATGTCATCAAGGAAAACAAGAACAAGCTTGTCCAAATACCTGCTGAAGACACTGTTCATAAGGCACATAAATGTAGCTGGTGCATTTGTGAGACCAAATGGTACCACTACAAACTCATAATGTCCATACCTTGTCCTGAAGGCTATCTTATGAATGTCTTCATCCTTGATTCTCACCTGATGGTATCCAGACCTCAAGTGAATCTTGGAAAATACCTTTGCTCCTCTCATTTGATCAAAGAGGTCATCAATCCTAGGCAAAGGATATTTATTCTTCATAGTAACCTTGTTCAACTATCTATAATCAATACATAACCTGAGTGTACCATCTTTATTCTTTACAAACAGAATCGGTGCTCCCCAAGGAGACACACTCTGTTGGATATACATCTTTTCCAACAACTCTTACTGTTGCATCTTCAACTCTAGCATCTCTGGTGTACTCATCCTGTAGGGTGTCTTAGACACTGGTGCTGCTCCTGGAACAAGTTCAATGGTTAAATCAATGTCCCTCTTTGGAGGAAGTCGTGCAATCTCATCAAGAAATACATCTTTGAATTCCTGTAGCACTTGACAGTCCTCCAACCTAGGAGTTTCATCTCCTGTTGGTTCCAGAATATGAGCTGCATACAACTGGAAAAATTTCCTACAGAACTTCTTCAACTGCATTGCTGAAACCTATCTTACTGAAATTACCTTCGGAATACTTTTCACAACTGCTGGGTTTCCTTCTTCATCCGTGCATTCAAAATTCTTGTTATAATAGTCAAGCTTCACTATGTGAGCCTCTAACCAATCCATTCCAATGAGAACATCATGGGAACCAAGCGGTAGAACATTCAGATATACACAAGTGACCAATCCATTCATGACCAATGGGCATTTCTCTACCACTTCACTAAATTTTCTCTTAGTTCCAATGGCTAGTTGAACTAACCAATATTTCCTATGCTTTACTTTCTTAAAAGCACAAATCTCCACTACTCTAGGAGTAATGTAACTGTGAGTAGAACCAGGGTCAATCAAAATAGAAAAAAATTGCTCAACAATCTTACCTGCAATTTCAACCACAGTTGATTGGTGATCTGCTTGGAGGTCCTCCAGTGATGCATAAATTCTAGGAACTACCCTTGCTACTTGGCCCACTGTTTCTGCTTCTTGAATGTTATAAGATAGTCTTGCACTTTCATTCTCGAGTGGACAATATCTGCACAGGTGGGGTCCTTCACATTTCCAACATTTGAGTCGCCTTCTATCCTATTGTGGATCCTTAGGATTTTCTCCTGACACTCCAACTGGCTTACTCGTAGCTTGGGATGGCTGCTTCTGCTGGTTCCTGAATCTAGAGGGTTTGAAACCTTTCTTTCTCTGGTCAAAATTCTCATTCTTCTTGTCCTTCCATGACTTATGGTAATCAGGTTTACCTTTGCTTTGCTCATAGCAATACTTAGCCTTCCTTATTGCTTCTTCAATAGTTCTAGGTTCATAAAACTCAATTCTATCTTTGTAATACTGAGGCAATCCACTCAAAAACCGCTGGACCTTCACTTGTTCATCTATGATGTACCGGACATACCTCAACAATTGCAAGAACTTATTTGCATATTCATCCATGGTCTGCTGTCCCAATCTTAGCTCATGGAACTCCTTAATCTTATCATCATAATACCTGTCAAAGAGGTATTTTTGCTTAAAATACTTCTTGACTGTTTCCACTTCAGTTTCCTTTCACTGATCCTCTTTACTTGCTTGAAGTGTTCCCATCAAATGGATGCTCTTCCATTCAGATTGAATATGGAAACTCTTGCCTTCATGTTTCCTGAATAATCCTACACTTGGAAGTACTTCTTTATCCCAAGAATCCAAGCTTCAGCTTCTTGTCCCGTCTTTATCTCACCATCAAATGTAGGAGGTTTAGATTTCTTAAATTCATCCCGAGAGCGATCCCTATGGTGTCTTCTTCTTTTCCTTTCGTGAGAAGATGAGCTTGTATCTCCACTGGATTCTTCAGAATAGAATGATCCACTAGAATTCCTTCTCCTCCTCCTAGTACTACTCTTACTGCCTTCTGGTCTTGCTGTACTTCATCCAGAGTCTATCGTTTTCTGTAAATATGTCAAACTCTACAACATGGCAGAATTCAACTGATGCTTCTCTTCCTGGGCTTTAATCAGGCTTCTCATGGTGGATGCAACCTCAGACGGTGTCTCCTGGAATCTCCTTCCATTAGACTCTATGTCGTCATTTCCATTACGAACATTTTCTCCCATGGCATCTCCCACACGCTTGTAATAAGTCTGAGCATCATATCCATCATGGGTTCTCATGACTGAATCACCTCTTGCTTTACCACACTGTTCTTCCTGGAATACTGCTTTTGGAGGTGTCTATAATTCTGCAAATGTGTTAGTAGCAAACTGTTAGATGCATATCATTATAAATCAGAACTACTTACCTTCCTCTTCTGGAAATTCATAAAATAACAATTCTGCTAAAACACAAAATTTTCTCTCTTCTTGTTCAGCCCTGTAATCCACTGACAGTCTGCTGAAATCCGCTAAAAACAGTTGAAAACTGCTTGAAAATTCTACTTTGAAAAACCCAAAATTTCCTTCTCTTCATCGGGTCTCTTCCCTACAAATTTTTCGGCGTTTCTGCAAGCAAATTGCCTAAACTTCTGATCTGCATCGGCGATGTCAAGGACTGTTCATCAAGTCCCCTTCCCACTAGCCTTCCAGTGTTTCAACGTCCAGAACCCTTAGTTTTCTTCGCGGTGTCGGGTTCGTAATTGTCTAACAGTATGAACTTTATCAGCGGGGAACCCAAATAATCCGATGCATCGGCGGTCGGGCGGGCTGCGCATCAGGCAGTTAGTCCTCTCAGCTTCTGCAACGACGACCAACAAACCTTCAAGGGTTTCCATTGATCACAACTTGTTGACAGTCGAAGCGACTAATCTTTGCGGCATCGACGAGATAGTTCTCTCAGCAGCCGCAACAACGGGTGGTACTCTCACTGTGGTCTCCACAAACCTTATACCCCATCGGTCGTCGGAACGAGTAACCACTGCACATCGGTGACCCGAGCGGCAATACATCTTTGATATGTTGGTGATCGGATCCTTTATTACATCAGATGGGTAGTCCCTTAGGCGGCCACAACGGCGGTTCATCAACTTTGATCCTTTTTCGATCGGCGGCCCGACCCCCTAATGATTTTCGATCAGCGATCTGAAGCATAACTTAATCGTCATCAGCATTCGGAACTTGTATCCATCAGAAGATTAGTGCATTATACTTCTGCAATGCTGGGCGCACAAACCACTAACTTCTTCCGATGTCATCGACGAACAATACAACTAACTTCCATTGATCACCGATGAAGTCAACACTTAGAAAAAATTCCGAAATTTATTCTTCTTCTCACGGTCAGAACCACTAAGCACTATGTGTCAACGATCGGAGCATCGCCGTTTTGAACTACTAATAATCGGTGTTCTAGTCCACATGGCAGCCGCAACGGTGGGATGACAACAGCTAAATTCTTCCGCGGTGTCGGCGAACCCAACAACTAATTTTCACCGACGACATCGACGATCTGAACAACTAATTTCTTCCGGTGTCCGCCTCCGCATCGACGGTTCCATCATCTAAATTTCACCGACGATTCCCATACTTAGAGAAATTTCCAAAACTTTTCTCTTTAGTCTTCTTTTTGGCCAACGCATCGGCACCTTCATCCTCTAATTGTTGCCGATCAAGTCAACTATTTGTCGCCGCCGTATCGGTGAATTAAACCTCAATACTTCTGCAGTGTCGGGGGTCCCGAGCACTAAACACCACTGTAATTATATTATCAGAACTTGGAGCCACTATACACTAAACACCCCGGCGTCGGTGAGCGGAAATACTAATGCATTGGCGGATTAGTTCACTAACCAGCCGCAACGGCAGACGCTCGAACCACTAATTTCAGCCGATCAGATCTCCCATCATCTATCTTTCGCCGATCGCCGATGGTTTTCCACACTTAAACAAAATTTCAAAATTTTTCTTCTTCCTTCCATGTCGGCGATCCCATCCTCTAACATTTTCCGATGGCTGATGATCTCATGCCTTAGAAAATTTTCAGAACTTTCCTCCTCTGTCTTTTGCCGCATCGACTGTCGGATCAACTATCTTCTGCGGCATCAGCGGTCGGAGACTCTACCCATCAGAAGCATAGTTTCCTAGCCATCCACAATGGCGGCGCACAATCAGCCAATCTCTTCTGATGTAGTCGTCAAACTTTCACTGCGTTGACAATGTAATCATCTAAGCATCGATGATTCCTTCAACTAAGTGGTGCCGATCACCGATGATTTTATGACTTAGAAAAATTTCCAATTTTTTTTTCTCTTCTTCTTTTCTCTGCTGACGGTATCGGCGTTCCGAACAACTAATCATCGCCACCGTTTTGGCGATCTTTAATCCTGTGGAGCCGTCATTTCGGCGGCCTTCGACTGATCCCCTCCGTAATTGCGGCTCCAAGTTCCACTAATCTCTACCGATGGACACTTAGAGAAATTTTCATGAATTTACTTCTGTCGGTCCCTCATCGGGTGGTCTTCCGACTAACCATTCCGCTGTATCGGAGGATGTTCGTACTTAGTCCTCCGATGATTCGACGAGTTTTGCACTTGGAGAATTTCTTTTTTCAACCAAATTTTCTCGAAATTTTCTGATTTTTGCTAGGAAGAGGACAGCCTTCCTCTGTTAGCTGATCTTTCATGGCCCATTCAGGCCCGTGCTGCAACCAATGCTCTAATACCATACTGTAACGTCCCCAACCCTCCGATCGAGCAAGAGGACGCTACTAAACACCAAACATACGGGCATCTATCCCCATGAACAAAACATAAAATGCATTGAACTTAACATACTCAGATGCATAATTACTATCAAACAGCAGAAGCACATTCATCCATTCACAGCATTTAACATGTTCATATTGATTTATAAAACGAACACAATTGCAAGGATTTCAATCATAAGAAGATACTTATATTTAACAAGATCTTGTTCCGCAACCAGCTACGTCGCTTCAACGTTCCACCCAACCATAGGTCGTGTGCTCTTTAATCTCTCAGCAACATTGCCACCCTCGAGCCGGGCATGATTTCCCAAGGAGTAAGGAACTAGCAGGCTTACACTTAGCTAAGGAAAACAACACCATGAGGATGCACAGGTCAGTAAAGCCAACACAGTTGGGTTTATTAGGCGAACAACGGATCAGCCAAGCAAACACAGTTGGGTTTATTAGGCCATCCAAGAGCTGGGAAAGGATACTGCTAAGCTAGTGAGCTCATTGAAGAGCTAAGGACACCCACACCAAAACTAGTCTGACTTCTTGGACACCCACACACACCCAACACAAGGAAATCAGTCCTTTATCTGCCATGCAGTCCCTCAGACCCTGATCTCCCTTGCAGTGCTATTCAGGGGTTATGGAGAAGAAATCCAGTCCACTAGATCAGTTTGTGTGGTTCCCAAACCACTAGGTTCATCAAGCACATCAGGCCATTGTGTGCATGCAACAAACTAGCTATTAATACTTGAACAAGGGAAGAACAACTCCCTGAATCGTTCTTGGCCCTATCGTGGCCAAAATGATTCCACAGCAACCTATAGCAGCCAAATCACAAGGGAAAAACATAGCCAAGAAATCGTGGGAAAACAACATCCCACGAACAACCATGAACCCACAGCACATGATCCTTAATGCAATCATTGGAGAACTTACACAGACATAAATGGGGAAGGAACCGGCTCCCAATCTGTATGTGAGGGAAAAGATGTAGCCAAAAGCCACAATTCAACGATGAACACTGAAGACATTCCTCTATCCGAACAGGAGCACAAAACAGAAAAAAAGGGAACTGTCTTTCTGCGTGAACGGGAGGAAAAAGGATCTCGCCGACTAGGAATTGGTGTGAGAGAGGGAAGGGCGAACCCCCACACAATGGACTGTCAAACCTTTTATCCCCTCTCTGCATGAGAAACGAATAGCCCACGATCCCAGAGAGTGGACAGACAGTCAGCATCCAAAACGGTGTGTGAGGAATCACTCCCAGCCCATGCGTGACTGAACCATCTGTTGAGGTGTGTGGGAGAAATAATTCCACCCACCCCTACCTAGCATTAACTGCCTCAACTAAAACAGAGGTTTAAGGTTTGACACGTGGCTTTTCCCCATGGGGTCCAGGTTTAGCAATTCCCCCCCCATTAACCTTAGGAAATCATGCCCCTTCTCAATATGGTTGCAGTGAACATAGTTGGTTGGGTTCCGTTAATTAAAATGCACATTTACATGATGCCACAATTTAATACATATGCCGCATACCCTGATATACCATCGGTAACAGTTCCAATCACTGAAACATAACACAACCGAATCAATGGTGGGGCTTTTTCCTTCAGCTCCACACCATGATTCATTACAATATATACATCACATACATTAATGCAAACAGGGTCAAAACTAGGGTGTTACACTGCACTTTGGGCATATCAGACCAATGTGAAAACTACCAAAGGGTTTTATCCTTTCCAACTCGTTCATGGAGTGGAAGCAGTTACCTCGGTTGAATGTGAAATCCCGTCGTTAAGAATTTCTATTCATGTGTTACCTGATACGACTGAGTTGGAAGAACGTCTATTACATTTAGAACATCTAGATGACTAGCGTAGAGATGCGCTGATAGCAAACGAAGCTCATAAAACTAAGGTAAAAATCCAATACGATAAATCAGTCAAGCGTCGAATTTTCTCTGAAGGGGAGCTTGTTTTGCTCTAGGATCAAGACAAAGAACCCCTGGGGGCCGGAAATTTCAATTCTATGTGGTTGGGACCTTATCGTGTCAAAGGTGTTAAAGAAGGGCGCATATGAATTGATTGATTTTGAAGGGAATAAGCTGCCTGAGCCTAGAAATGGGCTCTACCTGAAAAAATACTATGCTTAGGCTTAACACTTTTTCCTGTATTTTATTGTATGTATTTTTATGTACAATAGTTTGTCGATTTGTGTTTTTATACCATCTGCTAGTTGTTACAGATGTATTCTGAGTGGTTCGCAGGTTTTGCTAATGGCGCCAGTCGCCACACTTGTAATTTGGCTTCAGCTGCATGGGTCATTTATTGGCCCTCAGGACAGTTAGTTGCCTCAGGAGGCGCTTGCTTAGGTCCTACTACCAATAATGTCACTGAATACAGGGCTGTCATTGAGATTTTATGGGATGCTTTGTCATGTGGTATCACTCAGCTGGAAGTCCGACTGGACTCTCAACTGGTGGTTTCCCAGCTCAATCAGGCTTATCAGGTGCAGAACCCTATTCTATTACGTCAGTTTATGCAAGTTAGGTTATTGGAAAGAAATTTTGAGTTCATTATATTCAATCATATTCCAAGAAATCAAAATTCATTAACTGATGCATATTCTAATTATATCTTGTATTGACATTTAACACATTTTGCATAAAAAATATACATCAGACACATAAAAACATTTGTAAATAAACCGGTAATATATATATATATATGTGAATATCTGTCCATATAGATAGGTCGAGTTTTTGATCCTCAGATCTAGTCATAACTGTACAATATACAAAACATATACAAAACATGGATCAACGTCCATAAAATGCTCCTAAGTCTAAGCTTGACTACCCTGGTTCCCCTGATCATCCTGCGCTCAGGCTTCTTGAGCAGCCTCAACAGCATCTATATACACAAGTACTACTCTGGCTACGCGCCTCAGAAGGCATATCCATATAGGTGGTACACCAACCACTAGCTCTTGCATGATGGCAGGGATGTGATCAATCTGTAAGGTAGGTACTTTATGGGTAAGCCTGGCCAGCTTCCCCTCAAGAACCCTAATAAAACCCTGGTCCTCTCCCAAAATAGGATGCACATACATGCGTGGATGCCTAGCAGGGCAAACTAGTCCAATATATGCATTTTGATATTTTATTAATAAAAATTCATGCATTTTGATATGCATATATCTTTATAATTAAAATTCATAAAAATTTTGAAATTTTGAAAATAAAAAATACCTGACTCTCCCCATGCTCCTCTAGGAGGGAGGACAAGGTCAGTATCACCTCAGAAATCTAACCCAACATATGGAAACTGCTCCAAGGATGGCAATTGTCGCTCCCACCAAAAGTAGAAGTTGTTGTCATAGACACTCTGGACCGATCCACCACCTCCCTGGAAAAGGAAGATCTCTCCCCACCTACTCAGCCTAGGATGACGGGGAGAACAAACTGGTAATGGTACTGCAGGACTCAAACCCAGCACTCTCTCAAAGAAAAAGGCTACTAACATGTTGGAATAACCAAAATTTTTCCTCTTGCCTCTTTTGCAGTCAGATAGTTGTTTCCTTATTATTGGGATCACTCCCGAACACTAATCATATAGGGCTCCCTGCATACAGTCCATTGCTAGTCTCATTTGGTTCTGACTTGCAAGGTGAAGTGATGATGACCCTGCAACCCTCACTATAGTGCTCTCCAATACCTGTAAAGGAAAGTTGTGAATGTGAACAATGGGGATGCAGCTACCCCTCTTTTGAATGCTTGGCTCGCAGTATATGTCTATATAGTTCTATACACTTAGAAGGTCACCGTCTCTACCGGTACCTTCCAAGTTCACCGGAGCTCCCCGTCGTGATAAACCAGAAATGAAATAAACATCTTCCAATGTAACCTCTATAAACTCACCTTGAAGGTCAAACATGCTAAGATCATGATACCAATAGTTTATCAAAAACTCTAAGAGGTGGACATTTGACCGCATAGGTGAGGCACAAAAAAATTTCAATAACCCACTTTGACGTAAAACATTCACCGTGGGGGCATCTTGTAGAGATTCTTGGTCCATGTCTTCATGTTGCCTCTCCCTCCACTCAAGCACCATCTTTCAATCTAATAACCAAGCATTTTCAAACCATTAGATTCATATAAAAAATTGAATTTTTGACCCTCTATATGCTTTTTCTACCTTGCGCAGTGTACGCGACTATCCTTTGGGCAAGTCACATACTGTATGCGAATTTCCTTCGGGCAACCCATGGTACAGAATGTGTGTACATGACTATTAACATACCATACCCACGTACACAGCGTTCATGCTTTGAGGCCGCTTGAAAACATGAATTTGGTCTCAAAATTGAAAATTGTTTGGATCAAATGAAAGAGCATGGAGTGTAGTTTTACTTGACACTTGCGGTTTTGGGAATGGTCCACCGAATCGTCCACACCAAGCAATCAAAGGTAGAGGTAAAACTTGTCTTTTTATGGTTAAAAATCAAATGGTGAGTTTTTTTATTAATATTTTGAACTATTTATAGAAAAATTATTTTCAAAGTGGGTTTTTTCTCTATAGTTCATATTTTTAAACTAATGCCATATCTTTTTCTTCTATGTTACAGGTTTATGGTCATTTTAAGTTTTTTTTTTCGCTCATATAGGATGGTTTTTTGGTCATTTCACATGCATTTTTCATTTATACCTAATCCATCTTAATCCTAGCATTAACACTTCGACCACGGACTATGGTATCTTTAACCATTAGTTCCTTGTTTATATCATTGTTCTTCCATGGTTAGGACTTTCCTCCCATGAGTATCCTCATTTAGAACCTACTTATTGTCTTTCGATACTCATGCTGCAACTGTCATAGGTTCAGGGGAGCCTTCTTAGCTATTTTTCACACCAAATTGAGCCTCATTTTGGTCTCTTTTTACAAGCTATCCCTTTATAGGACTCCCCTCCCTTATGGAGTTTCTTTAGGCTCAGGTCTAGATCCTCAAAACAGACTTGACTGCCAAGTAAAATTGTCCATTCAAGCTCGTTAAGAATATGTGAATGGGCATCCACATTGGTGGTAGGTTATCTCTTTCTCGGACCATGTGGAATAATATGAGAAAGGATCACTCTCTTTTCTACGGAATTGAGAAGAGTATTATCAGGTATAGGTTTATCACTTTTCCAGACCTGAGGGACTAAATTTACGGAAAAGGAACACCCAGTATGAGCTTAGTTTTATCTTTTGCATGCTCTGGACCTAAACATGAAAAATATTTTGAGTGTACTTTATGTCTTTTTCATGCTCGTTAAAAACTAAGAACAAAGCATCGATTTTATTGTTGTAAGCCCCATTTCTCGTACTCAAATGGATCTTTCCGAGTGATCTTGCTTTCCTTCACACTCGTAAAAATCAAGCTATATGCTGCTCTTGAAGGAGCGTTGGGTAGGTCGTAATTTAACCTTTTTCGGACCTCCCTAACTAAGTACGAAAAAAGTTCACATTTTCTTCTACGGAAGTTAAGAGAGTTCTTCTGTGGTATGTTTTATACTTTTTCGGCCTCAAGAGACTAAATTGGATGAAAAAGGAACCCCTTGGAGTCTTCTTCGGATTTTTCAGACTCTCTAAACATGAAAACACCAAGTGAGCATGTACTAGTTCGGGCTCATAAAATCCACGAATCAGTGACAGTATCAAGCATTATTCCCTCTTCTCTTCAAGCTTGTCAAAAAATGAAGAGAGACTTGAGTTGACTTTCCTGGACTCGTTAAAATTTAACAGGGAAGATAAGGAAGACATTTTCTTTTGGTTCTCAATCACATTAGAGGAAATTTGGGGTCTAAAATGGGCCTTATAAGAAAACGTGCCAAAATAAGTTTTTGTGAGTTGGAATTCAAGAACCAATAGAATTTCAATAAAATAAGTCAACCATAATGGTTGAATTGACATATTTGTCATTAAAAAAAACTACTTTTTTCGTTTGTATTTTCGACATATCTCATTGTGTTTTTACACAAATTTTGATTGGGAGAGCTCCTTGGATGCGGAATTTGATTCTGCATCCAACGACTACTCACACTGCATACTTTTGACGGACCCTGCTACCCCAAAAACAAGAAATACCTGAAAAAATGTGATGATGATGTCATCATCACGTTTTTTCAGGTATTTCTTGTTTTTGGGGTAGCGGGGTCCGTCAAAAGTATGCAGTGTGGGTACTCGTTGGATGAGGAATCAAATTACACATCCAACGAGCTCTTCTGATTGAAATTTGAGTAAAAACACAGGGAGATATGTCAAAAATACGAACACAAAAAGTAGTTTTTTTCTTTCTTCTTCCAAAATTAATCAATATTATTTTATTATTTTAACTATTATTTTATTATTTTCCTTAGGAGGCCCATTTTAGACCCCAAAATTCCTCTAATGATGGCAGCATGTATTCCTTGAACATAGCACTCTTTGTCTTTTTCGATACTCATGTCTCAGTGTTCACTTTTAGTTCAGCTATTACTTCGAGTTTCTTACTCCTCCTCTTGTCAGTTCTACCTGGGGAATCTGATCATGTCTCTTACATGGTAGATAAGTCTAGTTGTACTATCTGTAAAGTAAAAGCTACCTTGGGTCATCTCTGTGTCATGCTTACTGTTCAAGGATTTAACCCTATATTTGATCTATATCCTAATTCCATCATTGTCTTATTTGTTATTACTTGTGTCTCCCTTCCTTTACCCAGTTCCTAGCCACTCTTGTGATCTGTTGGAGGATCTGTTGCCTTCCTCATCACAGTATGTTTCCGCATCAGCACTTCCTGACGACGAAGACCTAGAATTTTGACGATCATACCTTCGGATTCACTTTCTTCCTCCTCTAGATGAATAAAACAAGACTTGAGCAAAGAAACAAAATTTTTCCATTCTTCCCTAAGTCCTTCCCCTAGACCTAGATCCTTTGAATTCTTCCAAAGAGTTTCCCTCTACAGTGAAATAGAGCAGGCTTGGTTTAGTTTATATATCCCTAAACTTCTTAGTTTGGTAAATAGGGCTTCTGACAATTTATAATTCTCCCCTGCTCCATTCTACAACTCTTCTCCAACCCAAATTTCTCTCCCATTACCTACCGACCAGGCTAACCAGTTCCCTACTTGAGGGAAGGCTAGCACTAGAGCTTTCTAGCCTATAGACCCATTTTTGAAAGATTTATCTTGTTTCCTAATCCAATATTAGATGGACCCATTGGGACAGTATCAGTGGAAATTAAGACCTTCCCCCATAAGGAATCAAGATTCTTGATTAGGAGACACAAATTTTTTGCAACTAGAGATTGGCAGAATAAAAAGGGGTTCTTGATGCCCCATCCACCCAAGCCTTTAGGATAGGATAGCAATTTCCACTTAGATAAAGGGATTCCTTCCAAGTGTTTATTGGCAGACCATAAAAAGGAGAAGAAATTTTTCCTTATTTTCTGTAAGATACCCTTTGGGATGTAAGCAATTTTATCCCAGCAAACCGGGATACTTTGCAGGACTTCCTTGAGGAGAACTAGCCTCCCTCCCCTAGATAATAACTTATAATTCCAACACCCAATATGTCCTTCAATTTTTTTGTATAACCACATCCATTCTTTAAAGGAGTAGGCATTAGCTTTGAGTACAAACCCTAGATATTTAAACCCTTCATCAATTGGTTTTATAGTGTAAGGGATTTTGGTACTCATCCTTTCCCTCACCTCTTCTGGGAAGCCATTTTCGGAGACAATGAACTTCTCTACATTATTATACATTCTTGTAGCCTTTTATATAAGTCTAGTATCTATTCTGCTTCTTTAAGGTTTTCCCAGGTTCCTTTTCCCATCATGATCACATCATCCACAAACAAAATGTGGGATAGTTCTTCTAAGTTAGTCACCATTACTCCTTTATAATATCCTTCCCTTTTAGCTTGATGGATAATTCTACTTAGGGAATCTGCTATCAACAGGAATAAAAACTGCTAAAGTGGGCACCCCTGTCTGAGTCCTCTTGTAGAACTGAAATTATTGGAGGGTGATCCATTAATCAGTACTGCAAAGGAATTCGACTGAACACATCCCATTATCCAATTGACTATCTCTAAATCCATCCTAATTTGTAGCATTACTAGCCTTAGAAAGGTCTAATTCACCCTGTCATAGGATTTGGAGAGATCTAATTTCAAGGCAAAGGATTTTCTCTTGCACCTCTTTATGGTATGGATTGCTTCCTGTGATAGGGATACCACATCATGGATTTGACAATTGAAAAGGAATTCAAACTGTTCCTTTTTTATGATTTCACTTAAAATTGGCTTCAATCTCAGAGCTATAGTCTTCGCAATTATCTTATAAACCACATTGCAACAAGAGATTGGCCTAAATTATTCAAATGAGGAGGGGTTTTTCTTCTTAGGGATGAGAGCCAAGAAGGTGGAGTTTGGGGCTCCCAAACCCTTCCCATCCCTTTCAAACTCTTGCGCCACCTTTAACAAATCTTCTTTAAGAAGGTAAAAAAAACGCTGAAAAAATTCAATAGTAAAACCATCCGGCTCTTACCTTTCTGGAAGGAGTATACCGTTTTCTCTAGCTCTTCCTCTGTGACCTCCTCCTTCAGGAATTTGTTCATTTATTCCTTTATCAGTCAGGGAAACAGGTTGATGACCTTAATAATTTCCTGAATATAAGATCCCTCTAGTTCCTTGAAGATATTTTTGAAAAACCTCTCCCCGACCTCCATTTTTTCCTTGAAGGAACTGGCCAATACCCCATCCATGTCCTTTATTATCAAAATCGCGTTCAAATTCCTTCTATGGTTGGAAAAATTTTGAATTTTTTTTTATTGTTGTCCCCCTCCTTGATCCATATAGCTTTGCTCTGTAGTCTTAATAGCTCCTCCTCCCTTGCCAATAGCTCTTCTCGTTTTAGTTTATTTTCCCTGACCTCTTTCAATTCTTCGTCTGTGAAAATACTGATGTTGTTTTGACTATATATATATATATATATATATATATCTTGTGTCTACTTGTGTATAATTAGTTGATTGTATTAATGATTGTTTATAATTTTTTACGAATTCATAGATGTGATTGATGAAGCTTTTTTATGAATAAGAAAAAGTATTTAAGTATAGAACACTGATTCACCCCCCTCTTAGTGTTCCTAGTGTGTTTGACACAAATCCTCATCCATATACAAGGAAAGAATGATAAAAAACACTAATTTGAAAAAATGACACGAAACACAATGAACTTGACTTGAACAACCCTTTATCAGTGTGTGCATCTAGTGCACTAAATGGTTCATCTAGTAAATACATATATTCATTTTGATAAAGTGAATGAGCATGTTGCACCCTTTTCTTTTGTCCACCTCTAAGATTGGCACCTCTCTCACATATGGTCATTTTGTCCCCATGGAAAAACACTCCCATTGACTTATTCAACATACAAGCTTGAATGGAATTCTTGTACCTTGCCTTATCCATTTTACCAGCAGAAATATTATTATCCTTTATGTACCTAACCTAAATGCATGCAAATTGTGACATCTATGTTGTAACCCCCCTAATTTTTACACATAATTCAACAAGCTAACAATTTATCAACTTGTTCTCCATGAGACAAGGGTTGGCATTTGAAATGACGGACACCCATCAAAATTGCTGGTAATAACCAAAATCAGAAACGTTTTCTGTACTCTAAGCCAGATTTTGACGGTCTTGGTAAAATCTTAGCTGTATTTGACGGGTAAATTGACCCATGACGGGCATTTGCCCGTCAAATTCCATCCCTACATGAGACAATGGAATCTTGAATTTCATGGTATATATCCACTCATGGACAATAAGGAATTAACATAATTAAAAATCGAGTTGTTATGTTTTTTCTTAGCCTCTATGGTTATTGATAGGACATATGGATATTTTTATAATTAACTAGCACAATTTTTTAGTGGACCTGATGATGGTGGAACTGCATCTATGTTACTTTTTAAAGAAAATGACAAGTATGAATCTTTTGATAGTTTAAGGAAGCATTTTATTAAAAAAGATAGATAATAAAATTAAAAAAACTCATTTTCCCTTACTGGGTTCACGATATCATATTACATGCTCCTACCAAGTTTTGGCATGTTAACACTACACTCTAAGCATATTCTTTCTACATTTGATCATGGGGGGGACACATGTGCATAACAAACCAGAAGACACTTCGTTGATTTCTCGAAATCATGAGGCATTAAGAATTTTTATAGAAGTGAGTTGGATTGGTTTTTTTGAACATCTCCATGGTTTTTTTAAGGATATAAATGTGTAATTTGGTTTCTCATTAAGGTTCTCATATCCATTATTATCCATGTGATATAGGAGAATATAGCATGAGTAACTAGATTATCAACAAAGGGATAATGATGGATCAAGCAAAAAGGATCCTCCATGGATCTTTGAAAATAATTTATTGAAGGAAATGAGATACTTATAGGGTTCGAGAGGAGAATATAGTGAGGCTCACTTATAATTGGATCCCAATCATTTAATCCACTCATTATAATATTGTGTTGATATAACTTATAACTTTTCATCAAGTACAAAAATTGTGTAAGTTTTCTCAAAAGCTAAAGAAAAACAATGGAAATCTACTAAGGAAAAGGAGATATTGGAAGAAGGAATATATACAAGAGAGAAAGAAACACTAATATGATAATGAAAAGTTGGGAATATTGACAAACTTAAGAACCCATATCTTATAGGACACACTCTAGAACTTAGGAGTTAAAGGAAGATGAAATATATACTTGGCCCAAGGAGTTAAAGGAAGATGAAGATAGTTTGAGTCAAGAGATCAGCTTTGGTCTCCTTGTAGAACAATTGTTACCTTCAGTATAAGAAGATAGAAAACCAATTCCTTCTATATCCATTCCTGGAATTGAAGTGTTTGAGCCTAAAAAAAGAACTAAGGTTAAAATTGAATCATCTAAAATCTAAAATAAGAACTAAGGTTAAAATTGAATCATCTGAAATTTCTGCAATACCCGATTCATAAACAATTTTGAGGCAAGCTAGAGCCTTGATAGTGTCTACATCTTCTAAACTTTCCAGTTTCCAAAAACCTTCTGAACTTTTCATGTTCACAAAGGCGTTGCAGGATCTCTATTACACAATTTTTATCTTTTAGTATTAATATTTCACATTTTGATCTTTTAGTATTAATATTTCACATTTTGTGACATTTCAAAATTATGTTTATGTTATATATGTTCTAAAGACATACATGTAATCTATTTTCTAAACTCAAGTTAGTTTGATTTAATTAGATAACGTATCCCATGATAAAAGGATCTTAAGGATAATTTCGACATCGAGCCATCTACTTTTTTCTATAAGGATATTGTTAGTGAATAGATGAATCTCGAGCCACTTGAAATAGGATCTAAATATCAAAGAAGCGGTATGTAACATTAATAAAAGGAGGAATTGATAAATTGTAAGGGGTTTAGATTTTGGAATCCCAGAAGGGTTAGTGGATATTTTTGTAAAGTCATTTTTTAACACATTAATCTATATGTCTTTGAAAAATATTTGGATCATGAATTTAGATTGTTCCGCTTATGTATTTTACTGCAAATTTTCTATTTGAATACTGGAGGTATTTGTGTGTTGCATAATCAGTTGATTTCATATCTAATAATAGTTATGATATACATGAATATTTCCTGTAATACATGTCTTGTGTTCAATTAGCATTCCTATTGTAACATTTTTATTATGTGGGATATCCGTGTGAATTTATGAATGAGTAGTTTACCTTTCATACATTTACATTCTATTTGTGTATTTTTTTATGAAGATATTGTCTAATTCATGATTACAAATCCTTTAATCTATGATATGTTAATGCTTTTCTTCTTGCATTATTGAGTGTTGCACCTAAAAATTGAATGGCTTACTGAATATCAAACCATCTACAATTCAAACATGAAACCATAATTTACTTCAAAATTGTACATAAGTGCCCTAGATTTTCCATTAGAAAACACTATTAATGACTGCATTTTTCACCTGGTGACTTTACTCTGCAATTATAACTTCCATAAAATTGGAGACTCAAGGAAATTAATCTTCTCCCATATTTCCATCCCAACTTGATCCAGAAGAAAGTACTGGAGAGGCCAGAGCTCGACACATATTTGGATCCCCATCTTCAAGTACATCTAAAAAGAGTTCATATTATTTTGTGAAAGATAGTTTGAGTCAAGAGATCAGATTTGGTTTCCCTGTAGAACAATAGTTACCTTCAATATAAGAATATAGAAAACCAATTCCTTCTATATACATTCCTAGAATTGAAGTGTTTGAGCCTAAAATAGGAACTAAGGTTAAAATTGAATCATCCGAAATTTCTGCAATACCTGATTCATAAACAATTTTGAGGCAAGCTAGATCCTTGATAGAGTCTACATCTTCTAAAATTTCCAATTTCCAAAAACCTTCTGAATTTTTCATGTTCACAAAGGCGTTGCGGGATCTCTATTACACAATTTTGATCTTTTAGTATTAATATTTCACATTTTGTGACATTTAAAAAATAAGTTAATGTTATATATGTTCTAAAGACAGACATGTAATCTATTTTCTAGACTCAAGTTAGTTTCATTTAATTAGATAATTTATCCCATGATAAAAGTATGTTAAGGATAATTTCGACCTAGAGCCATCTATTCTTTTCTACAAGGATATTGTTAGTGAATAGATGACTCTCGATCCACTTGAAATAGGATCTAAATATCAAATAAATGGTATTTAACATTAATAAAAGGAGGAATTGATAGATTGTAAGGGGTTTAGATTTTGAAAGCCTAGAAGGGTTAGTGGATATTTTTGTAAAGTCATTTTTTAACACATTAATCTAGATGTCTTTGAAAAATATTTGGATCATGAATTAGATTGTTCCTCTTATGTATTTTACTGCAAATTTTCTATTTGAATACTGGAGGTATTTGTGTGTTGCATAATCAGTTGATTTCAAATCTAATAACGTTTATTATATACACGAATATTTCATGTAATACATGTCTTGTGTTCAATTAGCATTCCTATTGTAACATTGTTATTGTGAATTTATGAATGAGTAGTTTACCTTTCATACATTTACATTCTATTTGTGTATTTGTTTATGAAGCTATTATCTAATGCATGATTACAAATCCTTTAATCTATGATATGTTAATGTTTTTCTTCTTGCATTATTGAGTGTTGCACCTAAACATTGAATGGCTCACTGACTATCAAACCATCTATAATTCAAACATGAAACCACAATTTACTTCAAAATTGTACATAAGTGCCCTATATTTTCCCTTAGCAAACACTATTAATGATTGCATTTTTCACATGGTGACTTTACTCTCCAATTATAACTTCCATAAAAGTGGAGACTCGAGGAAATCCATCTTCTCCCATATTTCCATCCCAGCTTGATCCAGAAGAAACTATCAAAGAGGCTAGAGCTCGACATATATTTGGATCTCCATATTCAAGTACATCTAAAAAGAGTTCATATTATTTTGTGAAAGATAGTTTGAGTCAATATATCGGCTTTGGTTTCCCTGTAGAACAGTTGTTACCTTCGGTAGAAGAAGATAGAAAACCAATTCCTTCTATATCCATTCCTGGAATTGAAGTGTTTGAGCCTAAAATAGGAACTAAGGTTAAAATTGAATCATTTGAAATTTCTGCAATACCCGATTCATAAACAATTTTGAGGCAAGCTAAAGCCTTGATAGAGTCTACATATTCTAAACTTGCCAGTTTCCAAAAACCTTCTGGAACTTTTCATTTCACAAGAATCAAATTCTTTCTTTGAAACCCTCTATTCTCCCTATCTTGAAGAAGAGGAAGAGGTCACATTTTTAGGTACACCACTAAAGTTCTTACCTAATATTTCTCAAAAGATCAAACAAGAAGTACTAACTCCTCACTTATTTAATCCTAAATAATGTTATTATGAGGAGGGTACATATCAATTTAAAACCTTTATTAATCCTTTTGTAGTGGAACAAGTTTTGGAAGATATTGTTAAGCCTCTAGTGATTAAAGCTACCTCTCCTAAAGTGTCCATCCTTGTGTTGCAATTAACTTCTCTGAGAACTCAAATTACACCAATAAGGGTTGGCCAACCTCCCAATAGGATGGATGCCATTGTGGCTTCCAGATATTCTCCTCTAATTTTACCACAACCCTTAAATGTTATGCATGATGGTGATTACCTAAAGTATCTCCCTAGTTAAAATGGATAGTGAGAGGTCATTGTCGAGGAACATTTGAATGCATATTGTTATGATTATAATCAAAATATTGAAAATGAACATCTCTAGATGAGATTTTTTGTGCAAAGTATGGATGGTGAGGTTAGAAAGCGGTTCAAGGAGCTACACACCAATTTCATTAGTGGAATTGATGCTTTGGAGAAATCATTTATCAAACAAGGGAGAGATAAAAAGGACTATCTTTATTACATCACAAAATTTGGGGCACTAAAAAAAACCTAATGAGTCTTGGGCATATTTCAATAAAAAATTCAATAAGATGTATGGTAAAATTATGTTGAGATTAAACCATTAACACCTTAGCTAAAATCTCTTTTTCCAATGAATTTGATAAATTATTTGCTTTATTGTTTAGAGAAATAAGGGTAGTAATGCTTGCAAACATGCAAGAAGCTTCTCCAGAAGTAGAGTCTAACCTCTTAGCACCTGACAGGCTAGGGGATAAACCTCAATATCAAGAATTTTGATAAAAGGAAACAAAAGAAAGAATTAGGACCTTGAAATTCAGGCTCAAAATCTCAAAATCACAAAATTGATCAAGGAACTAACTTCAAAATGAGCTAAAATGGTGGTTGATAATAGGGCTCAAAACAAACCTGCACAAAAAATGCCTGATAGCAATCCTAATTATTTTTTTTGGCCTCTTAATACATAGTTTTTTTGAAGAGAAAGAAGAGAAAATGAGGAACAAAAAATTCAGCTCTTCTGCAAAAAGTTATAGATGATGAAATTGATGAGTTAGATGATGTAGAGGGTGAAGAATTAGGCCCAAAAATTCAGCTCATTGATGAAAATCAGTTGGTAATTTTTTCACACATAATTAATATGATCACTCTTTGATGGAAAATCAGATTTGGGGAAAGTTTGAGAATGTAGTTCAATTAAATCAACAAAGGAAATATGATCTTAGGTTAGGGAATTAGCCAAATTTTCAGACACCTTAGGAGAAGGCCACAATTTTGGAAAAGAAGACATCCGTTAAGGTATCATAAAGGAGATAATATCAGTCGATTAATACATGTAAGAATGTAGATGATCCATATTGACATCAGTGGTCAGTCTAGTGGCTTAAAATAGTTGTCTATTTTGGCAGTCTCCTAGTTATTTTGTATGGTTTTTCGGGTTCCAAAATTCTAGGGTCATTTTGAGTCCCTAAACAATGTTTTTTTTTCGATTCAGGATTCAAATGGTCACCAATGACTTTCATTTTTCCCTAGGTGGAATATGTAAAGATCATATCGACCTTTCGAATGGGACATCGAGAGCCCAAATCAGAGATCGTATGCAAAATTTATGACCCAAGGAAGTTGGTTGTTTAACTAAACACCTTAGGGCCACAAGATTTATGAAGGTTCACATTATAGGATAAGTTTTAGACATTTAGGTTTCTCCCCTTCATTCTTATTATAAATAGGCCCTTTTGGCCTCATTTTGTATTTAACTTGGCATAGATGAGCGTAGAAGCAACATCTCTTCTCAAAGACAGCTATCACCACTCTAGATGTTGTATTTAAAGTTTGTTTTATTTCCGCCATTTAATAGAATATGTGTTTACTGTATCTATTTTTCCATTACAATATGTCTTTGTTTACGATTCTATATATGTTCTTTCATTTCATTATCACATAAATCTGGATCAGGCCCAGAAGTTCAACTCCTTGTTGAAAATCAGTTGGTAAGTTTTTTCACACATAATTAATATGAACACTCTTTGATGGCATATCAGATTCAAGGAAAGTTTGAGAATGTAGTTCAGTTAAATCAAAAAAGGAAATATGATCTTAGGTTAGGGAAGAAGCCAAATTTTTGGAAAGTAAGAACAAGTTCCCAAGTCCCAAGTTCTCATAACAAGTTCCCAAGTTCCATTCTTCTCGATTTGATCTAGTTCTTCTTCCATATATTTAACCCATTGTTCATCTGTACTAGCCTCTACAAAATTTCCAGGTTCAGTTGTATATAAAAGAGAGAAGTGTACCTGCTCATTTCTTTCGAATTGTCTTCTTTTGGTTCCTATTCCGATATCCTTATCACCAATAATATGATTTGATGGATGATTCTTCTGGT
This sequence comes from Pseudotsuga menziesii, assembly GCA_001517045.1. Lineage (NCBI taxonomy): Eukaryota > Viridiplantae > Streptophyta > Pinopsida > Pinales > Pinaceae > Pseudotsuga > Pseudotsuga menziesii. Next base: position 70,367 of record LPNX010312757.1, on the reverse strand, counting down.
ACCAGTTCTTAGATGTTAGTTGATATTTTTGTTCTTCTTGTTCGATAGTTAGTTGATTATGTTCTTCATCTTCCATGAGTTTCTCTTGATCCTCATCTGGTTGTTCTTCCACTTTAACTTTCTCCACACCTTTTTCCTTGGAACCTTCCTCTTCTTCATCATCTGATTCTTCTGAGTCTTCTCTGGATGATGTTAGTCTTCCTTCATCTATCTTCACATTAATGCTTTCAATCACTTTGTCTAATCTCAGATTGTAGCATTTGTAAGCTTTCCTCTTGGATGAATATCCAACAAATATTCCCTCATCTAATCGAGAGTCAAATTTTCCAATATTCTTATCTTCTCTTTTGATGTAACATTTGCTTCCAAAGATTCTGAAGTGTCGTACACTTGCTGCTCTTCCAGTCCATAGCTGGTAGGGAGTTTTATCATTTTTGTTTTTGAGTAATCCTCTGTTTAAGATGTGTACTACTGTGTGAACTATATGTCCCCAAAATTTGTCATTTAACTTGGATTCATTCAACATGGTTCGAGCCATCTCCATTACTGATCTATTCTTTCTTACAGCAACTCCATTTTGTTGAGGTGTTCTGGCTACTAAAAATTTTCTCTTTATTCCATGCTCTTCACAGTACTTGTTGAACTCATCAGAGGTGAATTCTCCACCATTGTCAGATCTAAGGCACTTGATTTGTGACCCTGTTTCTTTCTCTACCAGTTCCTTGAATGTTTTGAAACATCCAAATGCTTCTGACTTCATGTTGAGAAGACATACCCATGTCATCCTGGTATAGTCGTTAATGAGTAGCATGAAGTATTTTTCACCATTCAGTCCTTTGCTTTTGGTTGGTCCACATAAGTCAGTGTGAACGAGATCCAAAGGTTTTGTAGAAGAATGCTCTTTTGTCTTAAAATGCACTCTTGCTTGTTTTCCATGTTGACACTATTCACATACAGAGTTAGCAGGCTTTGTGATTTCTGGCATATTTCGAACTGCTTGGTTTTTGTAGATTTTGACCAAATTGTCAAAATGTATATGTCCCATTCTTCTGTGCTAAATCCAGCTTTCAAATTCTTTTCCCAAGTGACATTTTTCGGACTCAATTTCATTTAACACGTATATGTTGTTTGGAGTCCTAGTGGTTGTGGCTACTAACTTCCTTGATCCTTGATTTCTTATTTTTCATCCTTTTGAGTTGAATATGAGTTCATGTCCTTGATCACACATCTGACTGACGCTTAGCAAATTATCTTTCATGTTATCCACAAGAAAGACATTTTTAGCCAAGGAGATTTTACTTTCGAGATTCACTATGCCCTTTCCTAATACTTTTGTTGAATTGTTATTCCCGAATGATACAGGTCCTTTATCCTTTTCAATATCGACAAAAGCATCTTTGTCACCTGTCACATGCTTGGAGCAACCGCTATCAACATACCATTTACGACTGCCATGATTCTGAGCTTGAAGAGAAATACCACATTCATAGTTGTTATTGTGTTTAATCCATACCTTGTTGGGCATGTCCTCATTTCTTACTGTTGGTATCCTCTTCTGCAATTTCTGGCTATATGCCCAAAGTTGTTACACTTGTAGCATTATATTTCTGATCTCAAGGGACCAAATCTATTGTTGTACTGTGGTCGTTTGAGGCTTGCAAGGTTATTCCTTGTCTCAAAGCTTCTTCTTTGAAAACAGTTTACAGCTTTTTGTCCAAGTATTCCACATGTAAAGCAATGCCCATAAAAGAAGTATCCATACCTGGGAATATATGGAGGAGGTGATTTTCTGAGATCTGGTCTTTCTACTGGCCCTTCTTCTGATACAGGTTGTTCTGGCTGACATTCGATCTCTTCTTCATTCTTGTAGTCCTTGACAACTTCTGCATACCTTCTTGGCTTCTTTTCATTATCTGTCAACATTGACCTTGAGGCTTCATTTGTATTTTGCTTGTATCCTATACCAGTCTTGTCAAAGAATGACTTTTGATTGCTGATGATTTGTTCTAGAACCTTGGAGCTGTTTTCATAACCCTTTGTGATATCTTTCGTCTTCAGCATGTTCTTCAGAGATACTATCTCAGCCTCACGATTCTCCTTTTCTCTTATATTTTTCATTAGTTGTTCAGTAAGAGAGTCTTTAACTCATTTGGATTCTTCTAGTTTGGTCTTCAAGTCAACAATGGTTTGTTCAAACCGTTGTGCCTCTTCCTTAAGCATTCTATTTTCCTTCCTGACTTTCTTTAGCTCTTTCAAGGCGCTTACAAGTTCTGCCTCAAGATCTACTTCTCCTTCATCTTCAAATTCTTCTTTACTATTATGATCCTTATCCGAGCTTATTGCCATAAAGAGTACCTTGTCTGGTTCATCGTCATCATCAGAATCACTGTCACTATTATTGTCGGAGTCACCACTGGATGAGCTATTCTCTCTTTTTGTGTAGAGACTTTTCTTCTTTGCAATCTTTCTTTTGTTCTTATTCTTGTAATTATTATACTTCTTTCATGGTTTAAAAATTTCATCCTCTTCATCATCCGAGTTCTTTGTATATGGACATTTAGAAGAAAAATTACCTATCTTTCCACATGAAAACATTTAAGAGGTAGCTTACCTTTGTATTTTCCAGTGCCTCTCTTTAATTTTCGAGCAAAGTTGGCTATTTCTTTATCATCAGATTCATCACTTGTCGGTTTGTCTTTTGTTGATTTGTTCTTCCTAGCCTGTTTGGAGGAGACCTTGAATGCTGCTTCCTTTCTTGATGTGTCTTCATCTTCAATTCTCATTTCATAAGCTACTAGAGTACCATGCAGTTGATCCACTGTCAAGGTCTTTAGATCTATTCTTTCTTCTAAGCCAGAGATCTTGGGGTTGAACCTTTTGGGAAGAGTTCTTAGAATTTTTCGAACAACTATAGTCTCCTCAACCTCTTCTCCCAAACCTCTGATGGTATTCACAAGCTGATCAACCCGAAGAATATAGGTGGAATATAGGCTACTATGTCTTCGTCTTCATTCATTCTTAGTTGCTCAAATTTTCCCCTATAAGTATGAAGTTTGGCTTCCTTGACTTTGTTGTCTCCTTTATATGTGGTTTGGAGTTTGTCCCACATTTCCTTTATAGAGGGACAGTTCATCACTTTGTCGAATACATATTCGTTTATAGCACTTAGAAGATGATTTCTGGCCTTCGAGTTGTTGTTGTATTGAACCATCTCACCTGCATCAGTTGGCACGGTATTTGGTACTTTGTACCCATTCTCGATACTATGCCATATTTTGATTCCTTGAGCTTCTATGAAGGCTCTCATTCTTATGCTCCAAAATGCATAGTTGCTCCCATCAAACAAGGGTGTTCCAGATTTTCTTTGTTTAGTAAACTTCCCCATAATTACCTTCCAGTGGTTAGTCTGTTCTGAAGGAACCGACTCTGATACCATTTGTTGAAATATTGAGAGGGGGGTGAATCAGTATTTTTACAATTTAAAATTTTAATCAAAAGCAGGTTGTTGATCACCAATCATAGCACATCATTAATGTGTATAAAAATAATGAGATGCATAGTACACAATAGTTTTTGACGTGGAAAACCAAGTTCTAGGGGTAAAACCATAGAAGCATTTTAAAAATAGTTTTCCAGAAATAACTAGAAGGAGGGACCAACCCCCTTATTATATAGACTTCAATTTTCTAGCTTCAACTGGAAGGAGGCTACGACCTGAAGGAAGCTACCACTCCCTAGTTTTCTGGTTTCAACCGAAAGGAGGCTGCGACCTCTTTTCCTTGCTCTGTCCTACCACCCTGATAAGAAGAATATTTTCGAACCTGTGGACCTATCACATACCAAACTCTGCTGCTGATAACCTCTGCACTTTAGTCACTGTTAAATCATCCCTGTAGATATTACTACCACACACTTCTCATTGTCATCCACAATTACTAAATAATCTCTGCTCTACTATTTCTGAACATCATCATAGGTTATATTCAAATGGCATGGTATGTATCGTCAATATAGTGTGTACATCAAGTATCTTAAAGTATAGAGTGCATTATCATGGATCATCACATCATCATCTTCATGTATCATATCAAGGTATTCATCCTCATAAGATGGATCATAATTTGATACTTCAACTTGTACATTCACTTGCACATTAATACTTGAACACTTGTACATACCACTTTCACACAATACTGTACATATTCTTACTGTATATATACTTATCTGTACACTATATACACTTACATTTTATTGTACATATCACATTTATCTACATATCATTGTATATTCATATATTTGTTCACATTCACCACATGTTGTATGCATCAATACATCACTAATAATCATACCTTAAACTGTGTAGTCAACCTCACTCCTGGATTATGTATGTCCAAAAAAAAAATCAAACTTTGTACCTCACTGCTGGGCTGTGTATGTCCAAGATAAAAACCAAACTTTGTACCTCACTTCTGGGCTATGTATATCCAAGAGGTCACTGTAAAATACCCAAGGTTGAACTGTTCAAGCTTCCAAATAATAGTAGTATCATATCACAAACTGAATTGTGCAAGCTATAACAAAACTCAGGTCTATGCAATCTTTAATTCAGAGCTCATTCTTATCTCGGTTTAGCCACCAGAGAACACCCAAAAGGTAACTTGTTGAAGGCTTGGATTGACAAGAGAAGGCAACCAATTATGAAATTTGACTATTGGCTGTTGACTTAACCCCAAGAAGAAGAGAAAAAATATCTGTGAAAAAATCGGGTCTATTTTATGCTGCTGCAACTACCCAAGAAAAACCTTACTCACAAACCAGCGAACTTCCATCTTTGACCAGCGAGAGTCCACAGTCCTTGCCTCATTTCAAACGAAGATGGATAGATGTGATGGCAGGTGTTGGTGACATATCTCTGTGGAAATTTTTTTTTCCTATCTGCTGCTGCTAAGTAACCAATGAAATCTCAGTCAAACAAAATACTTAACCAGCGAATATATCTCAATCATATTGTTGTTTAGACCCGGAAAAAAAAACGTCAGTGAGTAGTGGATTCGTTGCATGTTCAAAAGGTGACAAGTGTTAGATTATTTATATACATGAAGTAGTGTTTTAGGACTTCATACTAGGGCCGACGTTATGTTTAGAAAAGTTTTAATAATTTAATGGGGGCAGACTTGTTAAGCACCATAAAAAGATTGTTTTATTTATTAATCGTTTCAATATTTAGCCATGTTTTAATGCAGGGCCGACTTCTAGGAGGGTACCATTATTTTATTAAGGTGTTAAAGACTTGTTTTAAGAATTGAAAGGAATCAACTTGTAGGTGTAGGATAGAGAGGTTTTAATTCATAAAATTCAACATGTTTAAATATTACAACCTAATTAATATTTTAATTATATTCTAGTTTTTTGTTGTTGTTATTAATTAAGAAATTGTTTTGAACACTTTAGATTAATTATAAGGGTTTAACTCATTTATTAAATTATCTAAGGATGTTTTAACATTTTGACTTAGTGTGGAGACGGGGGTTTAAATGGACTTTGGGGTCATCATGAGAGCTTCAAGGGTTTTTAGGGTAATTTATTAGGTTATTAGAGTCACCAAAGGTGAAGATACATAACCATCAAGGGTGAGGGTGCCCAGGATTCTCCTAGGATATCATGACCTCTATAAAACACAAATGACCACTTAAAGGGTCATTTGGACTCTTGCAATTTCTTCAACCCACTAAATACACAACTGGGGAAACATAATACCACCTAGGGGTACTTGAAAACTCTACAGGGTGTGCAGGGCTTTTGGGAATGTACCAAGGGCTCCAAGGGCTTCAGAGTTGGGCTTGGACAAGGTCAAAAGGTATCCTTAGACACTGATACTTACTTAACCCTCAGGGGCTCCTTAAGGGGCACCAAGACACACTGACAGACATCTGTTGGCATCAATGAAAATATAGTCAACAATCTCCCCCCTTTGTCATTGATGACAACTCCAAAGCTCCCCCTTCGAATGAACTTCCTTTGTCCACAGATCACCCCCTTAGATCATGCTTCTTTTACCTACCTTGTTCAACATTTTCCCCCCATTTGGAATCAATGGAAAAGGGTACTTCTTCCATGCTCCCCCTGTCATATTGTAGTGTTGTTGAATATAGATGAATTCAATTAGGAGATAGTATGACTCCCAATTTTTCTCTGAGGTACTCAATAGTCTCTCTTGGGAGAGGCTTAGTAAAAATTCTTGCAACCTGTTCTTTTGTCCTGATATATTCCAACTTGATATTATTTTATGTGACCTATTCTCGAAGAAAGTGAAACTTGATTGGAATGTGCTTGGTCTTGGAATGCATAATCGGATTCTTGGAGATACTGATAACACTCGTATTGTCACATAAAATAGGAATCGGCTCATTACATGTCACATGTATATCTTGCAGGGTTTGCTTCATCCAAATAATCTAAGTACAACAATCTGCTGCTGCTATATATTCTGCTTCTGCGGTTGATAAGGACACTAAATACTGCTTTTTGCTTGACCAAGATACCAGACAACCAACTAAAAAGAAAGCTGTTCAACTAGTGTTTTTTCTATCATCAACACATCCTGCCCAATCTACGGCTGAATAGGTTATCAATGTCAAATCATTCCCTTTTGGATACCAAATTCCAAAATCCAAAGTTCCTTTGAGATACCTGAAGATATTTTTAACTGCTATAATGTGAGTTTCCTTCGGGGCAGCTTGAAATCTTGCAGCTTGTCCAATGGCTTGTATCACATCTGGTTTGGAGGCATTTACATATAGTAGACTACCAATCATTGACCTATATATCCTTTGATCATCTTCCTTATATTCATCGTCTTTTCTTAGCTTACAACCAGTGATCATAGGGGTACTCACAGGTTTACAGTCTTCCATTTGGAATTTCTTTAACATCTCCTTAATGTATTTTGTCTAGGTAATAAAAATGCCTTCTGTTCTTTCAGATATCTGGAGTCCCAAGAAGAAGGTCAATTCACCGAGTAATGACATTTCAAACTCTTTTTGCATGTCCTTAGCAAATTGTTGACTCAGTGAATCATCATCACTTCCAAATATGATATCATCAACATAAACTTCAATGATGAGTATGCTGTCATTGTCTTTCTTGATGTACAAATTGCTATCTACACTTCCCCTCTTAAAGTTTTGTTGTAGTAATTACTTGTCCAATCCGGAGTACCAAGCTCTTGGAGCTTGCTTTAGTCCATATAAGGCCCTTTTGAGCCTGCATACATAGTCCTCATTTTCTAAAAGTTGAAATCCTTCCGATTGTTCGATATAGACTTCTTCTTCCAATTCCCCATTTAGAAAGCTGATTTTACGTCCATCTGATACACTTTGATGTCTTTGGAGAAAGTGTAGGCCAATATCATTCTAATAACTTCCATTCTGGCTACTGGTGCATATGTTTCTTGAAAGTCTATTCCTTCAATCTAACCATAACCCTTACAAACCAATCGAGCCTTGTTTCTAATCACCTGTCCATCTTCATCCATTTTGTTTCTAAAAACCCATTTTGTGCCAATTACATTCTTGTTACGTGGTCTCAGAACAAGTTCCCAAGTTCCATTCTTCTCGATTTGATCTAGTTCTTCTTCCATATATTTAACCCATTGTTCATCTATACTGGCCTCTGCAAAAGTTCCAGGTTCAGTTGTAGACAAAAGAGAGAAGTGTACCTGCTCATTTCTTCCAGATTGTCTTCTTCTGGTTCCTATTCTGGCATCCTTATCACTTATAATTTGATTTGATGGATGGTTCTTCTGGTACCAGTTCTTAGGTGTTAGTTGATATTTTTGTTCTTCTTGTTCGATAGTTGGTTGATTTTGTTCTGCATCTTCTGTGAGTTTCTCTTCATCCTCATCTGGTTGTTCTTCCACTTTAATTTTATTCACACCTTTTTTCTTGGAACCTTCCTCTTCTTCATCGTCTAATTCTTCTGAGTATTCTCTGGATGATGTTAGTCTTCCTTCATCTATATTCATGTTAATGCTTTCAATCACTTTGTCTAATCTCAGATTGTAGCATTTGTAAGCTTTCCTCTTGGATGAATATCCAACAAATATGCCCTCATCTACTCGAGAGTTAAATTTCCAATCTTCTTATCTTCTCTTTTGATGTAACATTTTCTTCCAAAGATTCTGAAGTGTCGTACACTTGCTTCTCTTTCGGTCCATAGCTCGTAGGGAGTTTTATCATTTTTGTTTATGAGTAATCATTTGTTTAAGATGTGTACTGCTATATGAACTGCGTGTCCCCAAAATTTGTCATTTAACTTGGATTCATTCAACATAATTCGAGCCATCTCCATTACTGATCTATTCTTTCTTTCATCAACTCCATTTTGCTGCGATGTTCTGGCTACTGAAAATTGTCTCTTTATTCCATGCTCTTCACACTACTTTTTGAACTCATCAGAGATGAATTCTCCACCATTGTCAGACCTGAGGCACTTGATTCGTGACCCTTGTTCATTCTCTACGAGTTCCTTGAACGTTTTGAAACATCCAAATGCTTCTGACTTTCTGTTGAGAAGACATACCCATGTCATCCTTGTATAGTCGTCAATGAGTAGCATGAAGTATTTTTCACCATTCATTCCTTTTCTTTTGGTTGGTCCACATAAGTCAGTGTGAACGAGTTCCAAAGGTTTTGTAGAAGAATGCTCTTTCGTCTTAAAATGCACTCTTGTTTGTTTTACATGTTGACACTGTTCACATACAGAGTTAGCAGGCTTTGTGACTTCCGGCATATTTCGAACTGCTTGGTTTTTGTATATTTTGACCAAATTGTCAAAATGTATATGCCCCATTCTTCTGTGCCAAATCCAGCTTTCATCTTCTTTTCCCAAGTGACATTTTTCGGACTCAATTTCATCTAACACGTATATGTTGTTTGGAGTCCTAGTGGCTGTGGCTACAAATTTCCTTGATCCTTGCTTTCTTATTTTGAATCCTTTTGAGTTGAAGATGAGTTCATGTCCTTGATCACACATCTGACTGACACTCAGCAAATTATGTTTCATGTTATCCACAAGCAAGACATTTTCAGCCAAGGAGTTTTTACTTTCGAGCTTCAATGTGCCCTTTCCCAATACTTTTGCTGAATTGTTGTTCCCGAACGATACAGATCCTTTATCCTTTTCAATATTGACGAAAGCATCTTTGTCATCTGTCATATTCTTGGAGCAACCGTTATCAACATACCATTTACCAGAGCTGTGATTCTGAGCTTGAAGAGAAATACCATATTCATAGTTGTTATTGTGTTTAATCCATACCTTGTTGGGTATGTCCTTATTTCTGACTGTTGGTATCCTCATTCTGCAATTTTTGGCTATATGTACAAATTTGCTACACTTGCAGCATTCTATTTCTGATCTCAAGGGAACAAATATGTTGTTGTACTGTGGTCGTCTGAGGCTTACAAGGTTATTCCTTGTCTCAAAGTTTCTTCTTTGAAAACAGTTTACAGCTTTGTGTCCAAATATTCCACATGTAAAGCAATGCCCATAAAAGAAGTATCCATACCTGGGAATATATGGAGAAGGTGCTTTTCGTAGATCCGGTCTTTCTGTTGGCCCTTCTTCTGATACAGGTTATTCTGGCTGACATTCGATCTCTTCTTCATTCTTGTAGTCCTTGACAACTTCTGCATACCTTCTTGGCTTCTTTTCATTATCTGTCAACATTGAGCTCAAGGCTTCATTTGTATTCTGCTTGTATCATATACCAGTCTTGTAAAAGAATGAATTTTGATTGCCAATGATTTGTTCTAGAACCTTGGAGATATTTTCATAACCCTTTGCGATATCTTTCGTCTGCAGCTTGTTCTTCAGAGATACTATCTCAACCTCACAATTCTCCTTTTCTCTTATATTTGAGATTAGTTGTTCAGTAAGAGAGTCTTCAACTCATTTGGCTTCTTCTAGTTTGGTCTTCAAGTCAACAATGGTTTGTTCAAACCGTTGTGCCTCTTCCTTAAGCATTCTATTTTCCTTCTTGAATTTCTTCAACACAAGTTCTGCCTCAAGATCTACTTCTCCTTCATCTTCGGATTCTTCTTTACTATATGATCCTTATCCGAGCTTATTTCCATAAAGAGTACCTTGTCTGGTTCATCATCATCATTAGAATCATTGTCACTATTATTGTCGGAGTCACCAATGGATGAGCTATTGTCTCTTTTTGTGTAGATGCTTTTCTTCTTTGCAAACTTTCTTTTGTTCTTGTTCTTGTAATTATTGTACTTCTTGTAGGGTTTGAAAATGTCATCCTATTCAGCATCTGAGTTCTTTGCATATGGAAATTTAGAAGCAAAATGACCTATCTTTCCACATGAAGAACATTTAAGAGGTAGCTTACCTTTGTATTTTCCAGTGCCTCTCTTTAATTTCCAAACAAAGTTGGCTATTTCTTCATCATCAGATTCATCGCTTGTCGATTTGTCTTTTGTTGATTTGTTCTTCCCAGCTTGTTTGGAGGAGACCTTGAATGCTGCTTCCTTTCTTGACATGTCTTCATCTTCAATTCTCATTTTGTAAGCTACTAGAGTCCCATGCAGTTGATCTACTATCATAGTCTTTAGATCTGTTCTTTCTTCTAAGGCAGATATCTTGGGGTTGAACCTTTTGGGAAGAGTTATTCGAATTTTTCGAACTATAGTCTCCTCAACCTCTTCTCCCAAACCTCTTATGGTATTCACAAGCTGATCAACCCGAATAATATAGGTGGAATATAGGCTGCTATGTCTTCATCTTCATTCATTCTTAGATGTTCGAATTGTCCCTTGTAAGTCTGAATTTTGGATTCCTTGACTTTGTTGTCTCCTTCATATGTGGTTTGGAGTTTGTCCCACATTTCCTTTGCAGAGGGATAGTTCATCACTTTTTTGAATACAGATTCATTTATAGCACTTAGAAGATGATTTACGGCCTTCGAGTTGTTGTTGTATTGAATCAACTCACCTACATCAGTTGGCACGGTATTTGGTACTTTGTACCCATTCTATATACTCTACCATATTTTGATTCCTTGAGCTTATATGAAGGATCCCACTCTTATGCTTCATAATTCATAGTTGCTCCCATCAAACAAGGGTGTTCCATATTTTCTTTGTTTAGCAAACTTCCCCATAATTACCTTCCAGTGGTTAGTCTATTCTGAAGGAACCGGCTTTGATACCAATTGTTGAAATACTAAGAGGGGGGTGAATCAGTATTTGTATTATTTAAAATTTTAGTCAAAAGCAGGTTGCTTATTACCAATCATAGCACATCATCAATGTGTATAAAAATAATGAGATGCACAGTACACAATAGTTTTTGACATGGAAACCCAAGTTCTGGGGGTAAAACCACGGAAGCCTTTTAAAAATAGTTTTCCAGAAATAACTAGAAGGAGGGAACAACCCCATTATTATATAGACTTCAATTTTCTAGCTTCAACTAAAAGGAGGCTACGACCCCCTGATTTACAAGCTACGACCTGAAGGAAGCTGCCACTCCCTAGTTTTCCAATTTCAACCGGAAGGAGGCTACGACCTCCTTTCCTTTTCCCATCCTGACACCTTGATAAGAAGAAGATTGTTAAACATGTGGACCTGTCACATACCAAACTCTGCTGCTGATAACCTCTGCACTCTAGTCACTGTCAAATCATCCCTGTAGACATCACTTCCACACACTACTCATTGTCATCCACAGTTATTGAAGAATCTCTGCTCTACTATTTCTAAACATCATCATAGGTTATCTTCAAATGGCATGGTATGTATCGTCAATATAGTGTGTACATCAAGTATCATAAAGTATTGAGTGCATTATCATGGATCATCACATCATCATATTCATGTATCATATCAAGGCATTCACCCTCATATAATGGATCATAATTTCATACTTCAACTTCTACATTCACTTGCACATTAATACTTGAACACTTGTACATACCACTTTAACATAGTACTGTACATATTCTTACTGTATATACACTTTTCTGTACACTATATACACTTACATTCTATTGTACATATCACATTTATCTACATATCATTATATATTCAGATATTTGTTCACATTCACCACATGTTGTATGCATCAATACATCACTAATAATCATACCTTCAACAGTGTAGTCAATCTCACTCCTGGATTATGTATGTCCAAAAAAAAAATCAAACTTTGTACCTCACTGCTGGGCTGTGTATGTCCAAGATAAAAACCAAACTTTGTACCTAACTTCTGAGCTGTGTATATCCAAGAGGTCACTGTAAAATACCCAAGGTTGAACTGTTCAAGCTTCCAAAGAGCAGTAGTATCATATCACAAACTGGACTATGCAAGCTATAACAAAACTCGGGTCTCTGCAATATTTAATTCAGAGCTCATTCTTATCTTGGTTCAGCCACCAGAGAACACCCAAAAGGTAACTTGTTGAAGGCTTGGATTGACAAGAGAAGGCAGGTGGTTATGAACTTTGACTGTTGGCTATTGACTTAACCCCAAGAAGAAGATAAAAAAGATCTGTGAAAAAATTGGGTCTATTTTATGTTGCTGCAACTACCCAAGAAAAACCTTACTCACAAACCAGCGAACTTCTATCTCTGAATAGCGAGAGTCCACAGTCCTTTCCTTAGTCCAAACGAAGATGGATAGATTTGATGGCAGGTGTTGGTGACATATCTCTGTGGAAATTTCGTTTTGCTATCTGCTGCTACTAAGTAACCAATGAAATCTTAGTCAAACCAAATACTTAACCAGCAAATATATCTCAGTCATACTGTTTTTTAGACCGCAAAAAAAAACGTCAGTGAGTAGTGGATTCGTTGCATGTTCAAAAGGTGACGAGTCTTAGAGTATTTATATACATGAAGTAGTGTTTTAGGACTTCATACTAGGGCCGAATTTATGTTTAGAAAATTTTAATAATTTAATGGGGGACGAATTGTTAAGCACCATAAAACGATTGTTTTATTTATTAATCATTTCAATATTTAGCCATGTTTTAATGTAGGGCTGACTTCTAGTAGGGTACCATTATTTTATTAAGGTGTTAAAGACTTGTTTTAAGAATTGAAAGGAATCGACTTGTAGGTGTAGGATAGAGAGGTTTTAATTCATAAAATTCAACATGTCTAAATATTACAACCTAATTAATATTTTAATTATATTCTAGTTTTTTTTTTGTTATTAATTAAGAAATTGCTTTGAACACTTTAGATTAATTATAAGGGTTTAACTCATTTAATAAATTATCTAAGGATGTTTTAACATTTTGACTTAGTGTGGAGACGGGGGTTTAAATGGACTTTGGGGTCATCATGAGAGCTTCAAGGATTTTTAGGGTAATTTATTAGGTTATTAGAGTCACCAAAGGTGAAGATACATAACCATCAAGGGTGAGGGTGCCCAGGCTTCTCCTAGGATATCATGACCTCTATAAAACACAAATGACCACTGAAAGGGTCATTTGGACTCTTGTAATTTCTTCAACCCACTAAATACACAACTGGGGAAACATAAGACGACCTAGGGGTACTTCAAAACTCTACAGGGTGTACAGGGCTTTTGGGAATGTCCCAAGGGCTCCAAGGGCTTCAGACTTGGGCTTGGACAAGGTCAAAAGGTCTCCTTAGACACCCATACTTCCTTAACCCTTAGGGGCTCCTTAAGGGGAACTAAGACACACTAACACACACTTGTTGGCATCAATGAAAATCTAGTCAATAGGCTGTTCGTCCTTACGGTGCCCTGTTTTGTGTTTTTTGCAGGTTTTTCCAAGTCTTTCACTGCATTCACTACTGTAGAAAAAACAACATCTTCTATGGATCCTCTCACTCCTTTCAACTACCATCAATGGAAGGAGGACATGGAGATTCAATTGTGTGCCAAAGGACTCTACAGATCCACAATGGACACCGAGATAAGGCAGAGTCATGTTGTAGACAAAGCAAGATACTGGAATAAGCTTGATGAAGCTTTTTGGTTTCTGTGCCTTTCGATTTCTAAGGATTTTCTCTTCCACATCACTGGATTGAAGTATCCTAAGGAAATTTGGGATAAACTTGCTTCCTATTTTGATAAGCAATATGACCTAAGGATTTATCAGCTAGAAAATGAGCTTATTTCTCTTCACCCAGGAAAATTCAAAACTCGGAATGATTTCTTGACCAAGTTCAAGCACCTAGTGCTCCAGTTGAAGCAGTGTGAAGTGGAGAAGGAGGATGATCAACTTGTCCTTTCCATTCTTTCCAAACTTGGTGCAGATTATTTAGTTTTTGTTTCCACTTTTCATACTGGGAAGCTAAAAATCCCGAATCAAAAGATATCAACACTCAATTCCTTGATTGAGTCTCTCACAACAGAGGATGACAAGCTTGTGCAAATGGGGATCTTCAGATCTTCAAAATATCAAGCACTGTTTGCTAGAGGGCCCAAAGCTACAAATGGTAAGGGAAATCAAAAGAATCAAAATACTAAATTTGATACTCCCAATCCAAAGGAGAAGAACCAATAGCAGGATGATCCATTCATCTCAAGAAAGAACAATAAAAAAGGGAATCAAGGAAAATAAAATATCAAGTGTTCCTATAGCGGGAAGGGATTTCACCCTGAAAAATTCCTATATGAAGAAAAATATTGATGAAATGACTCTTCTTGAGAGGAAAAATACAAATCTTCCTAAAATTGTTAGGAAGAGAGATAATCATGATCAAAACATCTAGCCCGAAAGAGGACATGCCCTCATGGAAAATATTTCGAAGCCTAGAGCTCTCCTCATAGACTCTATTGCTTCAAACCATATGGTGGAAATCAAAGAATTCTTCTAATTCCTGGACTCTGACAGTAGCATTCCCATCCACACGGGAGATGATTCTCAAATCATTTCGAAAGGAAAAGGTACTGTAAAACTTGAACATGGAAGATTCTTTGATGTTCTGTATGTATCCTCCTTGGCCTCAAATATGTTGATTGTATTTCAAATGATACACACAGGAGTGCCCAAGAGAGTACTTTCATTCTGAATGATGTTGAGATCTCAGATATTGCATCCATAAAACTCATTGCAATAGGTATGACGAATCATTCAGCTAAGACCTATGATTTTTCCAAGTTTGTATGGGATGTAAAGCCCACCACCCTTTTGACTCATGGGAATGAGGTCAGCCGGATGTGGCATGAAATATTTGGACATTTGAACTTCACATATTTGCATCAACTTCAAAAACATTCCATGGTGGAAGGTCTCCCAACCATCAAAACCTCCAGTGGAATTTGTAAAGGTTGCATTGTCAGCAAACACCATGAGCACAAAGTCAACCGGGGAAAGGCAAGCCATGCAACAACTATTTTGGGGCTGATGCATTCTAATATCAGTGGTCCTATTCCTACAACCTCCATGAGTGGTTCAAGGTATGTGCTCACCTTTATTTATGAATTCTCCAAATCCACTTGGGTTTTATTCCCAAAGAAAAAATATGAAGTTCTTGAAAGATTCATTGAATTCAAGGCATCTATTGAGAATGCCTCTGGGAGGAAGATAAAGTCTCTCATATATAATAATAGAGGAGATTATATCAAGTCTGAGCTTCTGCAAATATTTTCTAAATATGGGATCCAAATCCATCACTCCATTTCCTACACACCCCAACAGAATGGTGTAGCGGAATGGAAAAACCAGGCCCTCAAAGAGATGACTACTTGCATGCTGGAAGCCAAAGGTTTGGCTGAAAATATTTTGGTTGAGGCAATGAATGTTGCTTCCTACAATCAGAACAGGGTCCCTCACTTTTTCTTGAAAGAAAAAACTCCTTTCAAATCATACTTTGGGCACAAACCAGATGTGTCCAATTTCAGGGTTTTTGGGTCCACTGCTTGGGCTCGAATTCCACTTGACAAGAGGAAGTATTTGCAACCATAGAGTATTGAGTGTATGTTCATTGGGTATCTAGATGAATCAAAGGATACAAAATATTGAATATCCATTAGAGGAAATTTGGGGTCTAAAATGGGCCTTATAAGAAAACGTGCCAAAATAAGTTCTTGTGAGTTAGAATTCAAGAACCAATAGAATTTCAATCAAATAAGTCAACCATAATGGTTGAATTGACATATTTGTCATAAAAAAAAACTACTTTTTTTGTTCGTATTTTCTACATATCTCCCTGTGTTTTTACTCGAATTTCGATCGGGAGAGCTCGTTGGATGCGGAATTTGATTCTGCATCCAACAAGTACCCACACTGCATACTTTTGACGGACCCCGATACCCCAAAAACAAGAAATAATTGAAAAAATGTGATGAGAGAACAAAAAGCACAACAATCAAACACAAGAGACAATGAACACAGTGTTTTTCCTCGAGGAAACCATAAATGGAGAAAACCCCGCAACTTCCTCAGAGATAGAATCAGCACCAAAAGAAAAACCCAAAAACAATAAGATGATCTCCCGACAACAGTAACCTTCTTTCTATCTAGCCCCAGTGTCTTCTCCTTCCTCAACTATGCGCTACACTTGAATGTGTATGAGTTGTGTACTAAATAGAGAGGCTAGCTCTCTATTTATACTAATCCTGACATGACTAAAAACCTACTAGGGCCGACCTCTCTAGGAGAGTCTAATAACCCTAGTGCCTCGAAACTGTGGGGACTTTAACCCTTAGACAATAGGAGGGTTACCCACAATGACTTGACATGACTTGTTTACATTATAGATCTTCTCGATCAAAACATCGGGGCATGACATGACTCAAGTACATTAAAAATACATCCTGGAATAAACATTGGGTTACAATACATAAAAAATACAAGTGAATACATTCTGAAGTTACATATAAATCAACACTCCCTCTTAACTAGGACGGTGTTCTCTCAACACAATTTTCAGCACAAGTCTTCTTCTCTGTATCATCTGGGTCATCGTCAAGTTCTCGTCATCTTCATCTTCAAGTCATCTTCAACTAGATCTGGATCATCGCTCGATCTATATCATCATCACTGGATCATACTCAATCTAAATCATCACTAGATCATCATCCCTGGATCTGGATCATCACTTGATCTGGATCACCATCACTGGATCTGGATCATCACTCGATCTAGATCACCATCACTGGATCTGGATCATCAGTCGATCTGGATCATAGCTCTATCTGGATCATCACTGCTGGATCTGAATCATCACTTGATCTGGATCATCTCAAAGACATCATAACTGGATCTGGATCATAGCTCGATCTGGATCATCACTAGGTCATCATCATATGTGCTATCTCATGATTCTTCTCATCACAGGAAGTTCTATAGAGCTAGCCCTTTTTCATGCTAGGTGAAGGCCTACCTCCTCGTAGGTCTTTGGTAGCCCTTACATCTGACCTACTCATTAGAATGGCCAGCACTCACATCTGACCTTGAATCGTCAGAAAGGCACATCACTTACATCTGACCTTGACTTGTCAGAAAGGCGCTCAGTCCTATAGTGAGGTTTCCTAGTAACTGACCAGGTGCCTCCATTCAAAGAATGGCAGTAGCCCTTACATTTGACCTACTCATCAAAATGGTTGGCACTCACATCTGACCTCCTTGTTAGAAAGGTGGTATCCCTTACATCTAATGATGTAGGACCTCATCCTATAGTCACATTAGAATGGTCGACACTCACATCTGACCTACTCATCAGAAAGGCAGTAGCCCTTACATATATGTAGGATCTCATTCTACATTAGAATGGTTGACACACACATCTGACCTCCTCGTCAGAAAGGTGGTAGCCCTTACATCTGTGTAGGAACTAATCCTACATCAGAATGGCCGACAGTCACATCTGGCCTACTCGTCAGAAAGGAAACAACCCTTATATCTGATCAAGTGGGAACACATCCCTCAATCACATCAGAATGGCCATGTGCTCACATCTGATCATGTAACAATACATCTTACAATCGTCTCAGAAAGGCCCTCAGTCCAAGACCAAATATTCCTGGTAATTCACCAGGAAGCTCCATTCCAAGAATGGCAATAGCCCTTATATTTGATCATGTAGGAACCAATCCTACAGTCATATTAGAATGGCTTGGCACTCATATCTGACATGGAAGGAACCAATCCTCTCACCATGAGAGAATGGCTCAGCCCTTACATCTGACATGCTCGTCGGAATGGCTTCTGGACTCGTCACTTCCCCTTGAAAGGGACCTCGATCTGGAGAACACCAAGATTATCCTTGAAGTACTCAAACTTCAATCTGTCCAATGGTTTTGTCTGTTAGAATAATCAACCCATATTTTACCCACTTAGACATTAATTCATTTATTTTTGTCTTATTTTTCTAGTTCATGTGTCCCACCTTGTGCAAGTTGCTATTTGCCTATCCATAGAGGTTAAACTTGCCACATTTGACTCATGTAGTG
Source organism: Pseudotsuga menziesii (assembly GCA_001517045.1). Lineage (NCBI taxonomy): Eukaryota > Viridiplantae > Streptophyta > Pinopsida > Pinales > Pinaceae > Pseudotsuga > Pseudotsuga menziesii. Next base: position 51,920 of record LPNX010312757.1, on the reverse strand, counting down.
CATGGGACAGCTAAAGGAATCAATTCTGCTTTATTCCTGGCCTCCTAGGCACCCTTCTACTTTTTCTGCTTTATTGCCTGCTTTTTCAGTGTTTTAAGGCAAAAGGAAAAGCTAGACTAGGTGAGGTTGACTTGTTTTTTTTCCTACACATCCTCCTCTCTTTTCTCCATGCAAAAGCATTTATGAGCTACCATTCCACCACTCTTTAGCTTGCCTATTCCTTTTTTCCAATTCGTGAGCTCCATGACAGATTTGGGGTCAGCTTTTTACACCTATGGGGGATTTGCTTATTTTTGGTAAGCCTGCTTTATGCTAGATTTGGATGCCTCCTCATGCATTTGATTTCTTGATGTATTCTATTTATTCAGAAACCTATGTTATTACAGGGTTGGCTATTGTACACTCAGTTAATACAATTTAGTGTTACAGCTCCATATTTAGTCTCTCTTGTTAGCAATTTTGCATGATCAATTGATAATTGTTGTGAGTAAAATTAATCTATTGCTGGCCTTAATTTCCACATGGTATCAGAGCCATTGTAGGTTGTTTCTCTCCTTTAAAAATTGTTTTGCAGGTTCGACATCAAGACTGGGAGCCTTCTACTGACAGCCGGGACAGATTTTCTAGAGCTATGGATCAATCACAGAAAACTATCTTGACTCCCTTCAATTTATTTGAATGGAAAGCAGAGATGGAGATACTATTGAGAGCGAAAGGCCTCTACAGGGTGACTATGGCAACAGAATCAGAGCCCAATGCAGCTACAGAGAAGATAAAATGGTACAACAGGAGGGATGAGGCTTATGGCCTCCTGTGTCTGAGTATTTCCAGAGACCTCCTTTTCCATCTCGATGGATTGACATCACCAAATGAAGTATGGGAGAAGCTTGCTGATATTTTTGGAAAGACAGATGAGATGAGGGGACATCAAATCGAGAATGAGCTGATTTCTCTGAGTCCAACAAGCTTTGAATCCCTGCAGCTATATTTCTCCAAGTTCAAAGCACTAGTTTTGCAGCTGAAATAGTGTGGTATTGAAAAGAAAGATGATCATCTCGTAATGGCCATCCTTTCAAAGATGGGCCCTAATTATTCAGTGTTTGTTTCGACCTTCTATGCCACAAAACTAACAGCTCGAACCTAGAAGATGCCTAGCCTTGCAGATTTCATGGAATCTCTCACACAAGAACAGGATAAGCTGGTGATGATGGGCACCATCAAGCCATCCAAAGATCAAGCTTTGATTTCTGGAGATTCGAGGGTGGATTCAAAAAGCAAAAAGAAAGCTAAAAAGCCACCTGAGCAAAAGAGAGACAAGAAACAGTCTCCGGAAGATCAACAAGGTCCCAAGAAGAATAACCAGAAGAAGATGAACAAAGGTGAAATCAACAAGTGCGCATACTACAATAAGGGCAATCACACTGAAAGCTCTTGTATGAAAAAGTAGATAGACATGCTGACCAATCTCCTGGAGAAGAATGGAATCTCCCTTCCATAAAGCTCAAAGAAGAGAGAAGGAGGATCAAGTTCCGATGACAGAGAGAGAGAGTTCATGCTCTAGTTGCTGGCACATCAAGCTCACCCAGTTTTATCATAGATTCTGGAGCTTCAAGACACATGGTTTCGACTAAGGAGGCCTTCTCCTCACTGGATATGTAGAAAGGACCATCTATTGTACTAGGAGATGACTCTCTCACTAAAATTAAAGGCAAAGGAAGGATAGATCTTGATCATGGTCAGTTCAGCAATGTGCTATATGTCCCTGGTCTCGCCTCCAACCTCCTGTCAGTGTACCAGATGACCCACACTGGGTCTCCTAAGAAGGTAATATTATCCCCCGATGAAGTTGAGATCACAGAGATTTCAACTGGTAGAGTCATTGCAAAAGGAGTTACGAATCATGCTCAAAAGGTATACATGTTCTCACACTTCCTACCTTACTCAAACCCCTCTGCTCTTCTCATTCATGCTAATGAAGCCAGCAAGCTGTGGCATGAGAGATTTGGCCACCTTAACTACAAATATCTTTTTGATCTTAGTGAAAAAGAGATGGTCATAGGGCTGCCCAAGATAAAATTTTCCAAAGGATTCTGCCAAGGCTGTATCCTAGGAAAACACCCAGAGCACAAATTTGAGAGAGCTAGTCATGAGAGAACCTCTGCACCCCTCGAGCTAATCCACAGTGATGTTGCTGGTCCATTCCCTCATATGTCCATGAGTCAGGCCAAGTATGAATTAAATTTCATTGATGAATTTTCCAGGTATTGTTGGGTTCACTTCCTGAAACACAAGTCTAAAGTTTTTGGCCTATTCAAAGTCTTTAAGGCTTTGGTTGAAAACCAGTCTGGAAGGAAACTCAAGGCCCTCAGATCTGACAATGGTGGTGAGTATGTCAAGTCTGAGTTTATTAACTATTGTGCAGATGCAGGTATTCAGATGCATCATTCTATCCCTTACACACCACAGCAAAATGGTGTTGCTGAGAGGAAGAACAAATCACCGAAGGAGATGGCAACATACATGATGGAGGCCAAAAATTTTCCACCAAAGTACTGGGCCAAAGCTATCAACTGTGCAGCCTATATTCAGAATAGGGTGCCTCACAAAAAGCTTGATGGTATGACTCCCTTCGAAGCATGGAGTGGGCACAAGCCAGATGTGACCCATTTCAGGATTTTTGGCTCAAAGGCATGGGCTAGAATCTTGACAGAGAAGAGGAAGGATTTGCAGCCCCAAAGCCAAGAGTGTCTTTTTGTTGGATACTCTAAAGATTCAAAAGGGTACAAGTTGATAAATTTGAGCACAAATAAATCCTTCATCGAAAGGTGTGTTCAGTTTGAAGAAGAACCCCTTGTAGAAGTGGAAGTTGGCGAAGCCTCTTCACCACCTGAACCTCAAGAAGTAAGTAAAGAGTTTGTTGAACATGCTGATTCTGATTTGTCTAATGGAGATGAGTTTATTGTAGACCCTAACAGCCCCACAAGGGAAAAATGGGCAGCCAAGACACTACATGCAGCAGGTGAGCTAGCTGGGGATCCCAATGACCTAAGGAGGACTAGATCTCAATTTGAGAGTGGTCTGTGCATGAAGGATCCTTTGTTTGCTGAAAAATGCTATTTGATGGTGGAGTCTGATCCTCAAACATATGAAGAAGCAGTAGGAGATCCAAGATGGCAAACAGCCATGAAGGAGGAGTTCAGCTCACTCCAGAAGAGCAACACATGGGAGCTAGTGGATCTTCCCCAGGGAGAAAACTAGTACAGTGTAAGTGGGTCTATAAGACCAAATTTGCTGCTGATGGTTCACCACTGAAGTACAAGGCCAGATTGGTAGCCAAATGCTACTCACAGGTTCATGGCATAGATTACAATGAGACCTTTTCCCCAGTGGCAAAAATGGACTCCATCAGGCTAGCTCTAGCCATTGCAACCTCAAGGAAATGGGAGCTACATCACATTGATGTAAAGTGTGCCTTCCTGAATGGAGATTTCACTGAGGAGATATATATGGAGCAGCCTCAAGGTTTTGCTACTAACCCTTCTCTTGTGAGCAGGTTCAGAAAGTCATTATATGGGCTAAAGCAAGCCCCCAGGGCTTGGTATGCCAAGATTGATAGCTTCTTGCTATCACTGAATTTTGTTCGGTGAAAATCAGATCCAAATGTCTATTTGAAGTTATTTAATGGTTCATTAATGATCATTGTGTTATATGTTGATGACCTCCTCATTACAGGAAGCTCACAGGCTGAGATTGCTTCCTTAAAAGGAGCTATGAACCAAGCCTTCTCCATGACAGATTTGGGGCTCTTAAGTCAATTTTTGGGGTTTGAGATCTCTCAAACCAAAGCTGGAATCAAGGTGCACCAGTCCAAATATGCCTTGGACTTGCTGAACAAATTCAAAATGAAGGATTTCAAAGCAAGCAAAACTCCTTTCCTTTCAGGAGTAAAGCTGGAAGAAGCTGATTCTTCACCGATGGTAAACAATACACTGTATAGACAATTGATTGGCTGTTTATTGTATTTGACACATACTCGACCTGATATTTGTTATGCAGTAAGTGTGGCTTCTAGATTCATGGATTAGCATCAATAGATCCATTGGAAAGAAGCCAAAAGGATCCTTAACTTTGTTCAGGGAACAAGGACACATGGGATCTTCTATAAAGCAAAATCTGATCTTGAGTTGATTGGATTTACTGATACTGATTGGGCAGGTGATAGCACAGATAGAAAGTCCACTTCAATATATGTGTTCATGCTTGCAGAAGGGCCAATCAGCTGGTCAAGCAAGAAACAGAGTGCCATTTCACTCTCATCTACAGAAGCAGAGTACAGAGGAGTTGTTAATGCAGCAACTCAATGTTTATGGTTGCAGGGTTTACTTGGAGAGTGTGGTTTCGAACCTGAGTACTCAAATACCATCTACTATGATAACCAGAGTACCATTCGAATCTGCAAGGATCCAGCACATTGAGATCCATATGCACTACATCAGAGATCTTGTGCATGATGGCACCATTCACCTACTCTTCTGTTCATCTTCAGAACAAGTAGCTGACATCTTCACCAAAGCATTTTGTGAGAATACCTTCAGTAATCTCAAATCACTGCTAGGTATTGTTGATCATGCTGTGAAAGCATGAGTGAAGACAAGATTCTACAATTTTGTTTTACAGTCCATGTTTAAGGGAGGATTTTCCCAAGTTGGTTTTGCCTCTTTCCTTGTTTAAATGGATTTGAAGTATGTAAAGGGTGACTAAGCCTTGTTGCTAGGCCCTATAATTTTCTGATATATTACTCATAAGTCAGGCTTAAGGGGGGATGTTAGAATAATCAACCCATAGTTTACCCACTTAGACATTAATTCATTTATTTTTGTCTTATTTGCCTAGTTCATGTGTCTTACCTTATGCAAGTTGCTATTTGCCTATCCATAGAGGTCAAACTTGCCACATTTGACTCATGTAGCACATGGGAGAGCTAAAGGAATCAATTTTGCTTTATTCCTGGCCTCCTAGGCACCCTTATGCCTTTTCTGCTTTATTGCCTGCTTTTTCAGTGTTTTAAGGCAAAAGGAAAAGCTAGACTAGGTGAGGTTGACTTGTTTTTTGTCCTACACATACTCCTCTCTTTTCTCCATGAAAAAGCATGTATGAGATGCCATTCCACCACTCTTTAGAGTGCCTATTCCTTTTTTCCAATTCGTGAGCTCCATGACAGATTTGGGATCATCTTTTTACACCTATGGGGGATTTGCTTATTTTTGGTAAGTCTGCTTTATGCTAGATTTGGATGTCTCCTCATGCATTTGATTTCTTGATTTATTCTATTTATTCAGAAACCTATTTTATTACAGGGTTGGCTATTGTACACTCAGTTAATACAATTTAGTGTTACAGCTCCATATTCAGTCTCTCTTGTTAGCAATTTTGCATGATCAATTGATAATTGTTGTGAGTAAAATTAATCTATTGCTGGCCTTAATTTCCACATCGTCAACACATCATCTATCTGATTTTCCATCGCAATATACTGGAGCTTCACTGCTCCCCTCTGCACCATATCCCTAATATAGTGATACTTGATCTCGATATGCTTCGACATGTCATGGAACACTGGATTCTCTGACAACTTCACACAACTCTGGTTGTCACAGTGTATACAAGAAGCATCCAGCTGGAAATCAAATAAACTAGATAGTATCTTCCTGAGCCATATTGCCTCACAACTAGCTAAACAAGTTGTGACATACTATGCTTCAGCTTCACTCAGTGCTACACAGGATTGCTTCCTGCTAAACCAAGAGATCACATTTGATCCCATACTAAAGTAACATCATGAAGTGCTCTTCCTATCAATGGCACTGCCTACCCAATCTAAATCAACATAACCCTCTAGGTTAATCTTCTGATTCATATCGCACTTGAACCCATAATCAACCATACCTCTCAGGTATCTCAGAATATGCTTTGCAGCAATCAAGTGAACATGTCTTGGATCTGTTAAGAACTGGATTAAGGTGTTCACAGCAAAGAAAATATCTGGTTTAGTGTTCATCAAGTACATCAAGGACCCAATCATCTGACGATACATCATAGCATCAACCGACTCTGATGAAGCATCGCTCAATAGATTTAGGTTCGATGCCATAGGTGTGGCCATAGCCTTGCAGTCCATCATCCCAAACCTCTTCAGGATCTCTACTGCATACTTCCCTTGTCCAAGGAAGATTCCATCTACACTTTTCCACACCTCCATACCTAGAAAATAATGCATCATACCCAAGTCCTTCATTTCAAACTCGGTAGAAATCTTTCTCTTCGTATCAGCAATCAACCCATCCATACATGTTACAAACAGATCATCTACATATAGTAGAAGCATCACTGGGTTTCCATATTCAACCTTGTAGTAAACATTGGGATCTGTTTTACTCTTGGTAAAGCCCAAAATGGATAGAAAGCTGTCAATTCTGTCATACCAAGTCCTCGGTGCCTGTTTCAAACTGTACATGGATTTCTTCAATCTGCATACATGAGACTCTCTGTCATGTGTCTCAAAACCAAGTGGCTATTCTACATACACTTCCTCTTCCACTACACCATTCAAGAAAGCAGTCTTGACATCCATTTGGTGTATCTTCCATTTCATCACTGCAACCAGGGAAAGTACTAATCTGATGGAAGTGTATCTGGCTACAGGTGCAAAGGTTTCTTCATAATATATTCCTTCTTTCTGTGAGAAACCCCGAGAAACAAATCTTTCTTTATATTTCTCTATGCTACCGTCTGCAGCATGCTTGATCTTGTAGATCCATTTGGAAGTTACAACTGACTTCCCTTCTGGTCTTGGGACAACATCCCAAAAATCATTCTTCATGATCGATTGATATTCTTCAATCATAGCATCCTTCCATTCTTTCCATTATGTCTCTTCTTCATAACTGGAAGGTTCTTTATCAATGAAATCACATAGTAATGCTACATACCGAGAGCATGATCTAGTCCTTTTTCTTTCTCTGTGATTCTCTTCTGGAGCACCATATATTTCCGCACCTTGGATAAGTTCTCATACCCAAGCAAGTTTCCTCTTATAAGGATTCTTCTCTGGAGGTAGATCTACAGGTCTTTTTGGTTCTTCAAACTCTCAATCTTCTTCTTGAGTTTTTTCATTCATGGTTGTATCATGAATTCTAGGTGCTTCTGCTTCTTATGATTCTTCAGCAGGTTTCTTTCTGGATTTGTTGTAAGCTGTGTCTTCATCAAATTTCACATCCCTGCTAATGTCAATCTTCTTGTATCCTGGGAAATATATTTTGTAGACCTTCGAGCTTTCAAAGTATCCCACAAATATACCCTTCTTTCTTGAAGGATCTGATTTTGTTCTCTTTTCTTTTGGAATGTGTACATACACAGGACAGCCGAATATTCTGAGATGGCTGACTTCTGGTTTCTTGCCAGAGAATACTTCTTCAGGAGTCTTGTTCTCAAGTACTCTATGTGGAGTGCGGTTCTGTACATACACCGTTGTTCTGGAAGCTTCCGCCAAAAGATGCATAGGAAGATCTTAATCATGAAGCATTGCTCTTGCAGCTTCCATGATAGTTCTATTCTTCCTTTCTACAATCCCATTCTGTTGTGGATTATAAGGAGTGGACAACTCCCTCTTAATCCCTGAGTCTTTGTATAACTCTTTGAATTCATTAGATGTGAATTCCTCACCATTATCTGATTGAAAGGTCTTGATCTTGTTTTCTGTCTGATTCTTGATCAAGGCTTTGAATTCCTTGAACTTGTTGAATACTTCATCTTTGTTCTTCATGAAGTAAATCCATGTCTTCCTAGAAAAGTAATCAATAGAAGAAACATAGTATACATACCCGCTTAGTGAGCTTGATGACATAGAACCGCATACATCGGAGTGGATGATTTCCAAGATTCGTTTTGCTTTGCTTTCACTACTTGGAAATTTCTTCTTTGTATTCTTTCCTTTCGCACATCCTTTGCAGACCCCATCATGTTTTGCTTGAATTTCTGGAATACCTTCAACAACTTTTCTTGCAATTGGTAGTGCTCTGTAATGCACATGTGCAAGCCTTCTATGCCAAAGTTCATTTGGCTCTACTGTGTCATGGACCAAGGCTTGTTCGAGATGGCCTTTCAATTTTTATAATCCTCCTTCTTGTTCTCCAATCACCACTGCATCATTGATAGTCTTTCCTTTTGGCCACATGATGACTTGACCATCTATGAATGAAAATCTCATTCCTTTTGCATCTAATGCAGATATGGAGAGGAGGTTCTTCTTAAGTCCTGGCACAAACAATACTTCCTTCATTGTCATGGACTTTCTAGAGTCTAACTTATAGGAAGATTCCCCACTACCTTTTATTGGATGTTGGTAGTCATCTCCTAGATTCACCTTGTGAGTTGATTCATATTCTTATAGTCTCACAAAGGATTCTTTGAATCCTGTCATATGCTTGGAAGCCCCACTATCTATAAGCCAATCATTGCTTCCATGTGTGATATTTCCCATGAGAGCAGAAATCAAGACATATTCTTCATCACTTGAAGAGTCTTCACTTTCATATATGGTTTTCTTCTTGGATGGTTCATCATCCTCTGCAGCATGAGCATGATGTCTTTTCTTGTTTCCCTTTTTCTTATTTTGTCTTTTAGGACAATCTTTTTCAAAGTGTCCTACTTCATCACAAGTATAACATATACCTCTAGAGAAATCTTTTCTAGAGTTAGTTTTAGAAAAATGCTTACCTCTGGAGTGATGAGAACTTCTTTTGGTTTTCTTGGAATGTACTGTGAGAGCTTGATCTTTACTTCCCATCTTCTCTTCTCTAGCTACTATCCTAGACTCTTCTTGAGATCATTCTTCCCATAGTCTGCTGAACTTGAATAACTTCTTTTTGGCACATATCCCTTGAATAAAGGAGTCCCATGATCTAGGGAGACCATTCAAGGCAGTAATTATAATCTCATCATTTTCCACTTCTTCATCTACTGCTTCCAGTTGTTCTTTGATTTGAGAAACTCTTGTGAAGTAAGACTGGATGGTTTCTGCATTTTGAATCTTCACATTCTTCAGTTGGTTTCTCAGAGTCATCTTCCGATTTATGTTCTTCCCTTCAAACAATTTGGTTAGGGCATCAAACATAGCTTTAGGTGTCTTTAGGGAGGACACCTGTGGTATGAGATGATCCTTGATAGAATCAGCAATGATTCTCTTTTCCATAACCATCTTATTCTTGTGTAAGGCCTTAGCCGCATCTCCGTCTGGAACTGGAACCTCCTCATTGATGTAGGAGTCCAACTCATTCTCTTCCAGGACCAGGGAGATCCTATACTTCCAGGCTCGAAAGTTATCAACTCCCTCAATATTTTCATCAAGCTTGGTATGATGAGACATCTTAACTGAGAACCTCAAATGGAAATACAAAAGATTTAGATCTTACCAGTTCAAGATGTCGAATCTGGATTTGTAGCTGAAATTCTGTAGTGCTGGTTCAGAAGCAGATTAGGGTTTTTCTTTTCTGGAGTTCTGTCCAACCAATTGCTTTGAAATTGATCCCTAACTTTGATTTTATAGAGGAGATCAATTTAGGCCTAGGCTCACTGAAACAATCCTCTTCCGTGAAAAGCCCTATTTTCCGGCAACAGTGTCGCATCCAAAACTGAAAAACCTCATAATTGGATTCTGCTTCGATAGAAAGATGTGCTCTAAGGAGGAGAGTTATTCCAACCATCTTTTGCTGAAAAACTGTGGAGAGAGATCCACAAAGTAGGAAGCCCTAGTTCCTGCAGCTGCATAGTGTCTTCTTCTCAGGTTAGCTCTGATACCATGTTGGATTTTTAACATTAAGCTAGTATAACATTAGGATATTTAACTGAGAGAACAACAAGCACAACAATCAAACACAAGAGACAATGAACACAGTGTTTTTCCTCGGGGAAACCATAAATGGAGAAAACCCCGCAACTTCCTCAGAGATAGAATCAGCACCAAAAGTAAAACCCAAAAATAGTAAGATGATCTCCTGACAGTAGTAACCTTCTTTCTATCTAGACCCAATGTCTTCTCCTTCCTCAACTATGCACTACACTTGAGTGTGTATGAGTTGTGTACTAAATAGAGAGGCTAGCTCTCTATTTATACTAATCCTAATATGACTAAATGTTAGTTTTTCAACATTAAGCTAGCATTATTAGGATCTTTAACTGAGAGAATAACAAGCACATCAATCAAACACAAGATACAATGAACACAGTGTTTTTCCTCAAGGAAACCATAAATGGAGAAAACCCCGCAACTTCCTCAAAGATAGAATTAGCACCAAAATAGAAAAGCCCAAAACAGTAAGTAATCTCCTGACAGTAGTAACCTTCTTCTTATCTAGCCCCAGTGTCTTCTCCTTCCTCAACTATGCGCTATACTTGAGTGTGTATGAGATGTGTGCTAAATAGAGAAGTCACCTCTCTATTTACACTGCTTCCCGACATGACTAAAACCCTACTAGGGCCGACTTCACTAAGTGAGTCTAATAACCCTAGTGCCCCAGAATTGTGGGGACTTTAACCCTTAGACAATAGGAGGGTTACCCACAATGACTTAACATGACTTGTTTATATTATAGATCCTCCTGATTGGAACATCGGGGCATGACATCATGACTCAATTACATAATCGACACATCCCAGAATAAACATCGGGTTACAAGACATAAGATACATAGATGAATACATTCTGAAGTTACAAATACATCAACACTCCCTCTTAACTAGGAAGTTATTATTTCAACACAATTTTCAGCACTAGTCTTCTTCTCTATATCGACTGGATCATCTCATCATCTTCATCTTCAAGTCTTCTTAATCTTCAAGTCTTCTTCGTCTTCAAGTCTTCAAGTCATCTTCTTCTTCAATTATTTTTCATCACGGGATCTGCATCATCATGACTACTGGCTCATCACTACTGGATCATCATCTCATCTGGATCATCACTCGATCTGGATCGTCATCAATTCTAGATCATCATCACATATGGATCATCACTTGATTTGGATCATCATCACATGCTATCTCAAAATGGTGCTATCTCGATTCTTCTCGTCACAGGAAGTTCTACAGAGTCAATCCTGTAGGCCTACCCTTCATGTAGGTCTTCATCAGCGCTTATATCTGACACTTAATTTAGAATGGCCCACCCAACTCTTACATCTGACCTCATCTTGTCAGAAAGGCATGCCCAACACTCACATATGACCTCATCTTGTCAGAAATTCCCAGCACTCACATCTGACCATGTGTAAACACATCGCGCTAGAATGGCTCAGCACTTATATCCGATCATGTACAAGCACATCGCATCGAAAAGGCTCTGCACTTACATCCGACCTCATCCTGTCAGAAAGGCATAGCACTCACATCTGACCATGTGTAAACACATCGTGCCAAAATGGCTTAGCACTTATATCCGACCTCATCCTGTCAGAAAGGCTCTACACTTACATTCAACCATGTGTAAACACATCGCATCGAAAGGGTGTGCACTCACATCTGATCATGAAGGAACTAATCCTATCATCACATCAAAATGGCCCCCAGTCCCAGACTGAGCTACATGGTAATTGACCAGGTGCCTCCATTCTCCCAGAGAATGGTAGTTGCCCTTACATCTTACCTACTTGTCAGAATGGCCAACACTCACATCTGACATGGGAGGAACTTTATCCTTTAGCCATGACAGAATGGTTCATCCCTTACATCTGATCAAGTGGGAACACATCCCTCTCTCACATCAGAATGGATTCTCAGTCCTAGACTGAGTTTTCCTGGTAACTAACTAGGAACCTCCATTCCCAGAATGGCAACAGCCCTTATATCTGATCACTTAGGAACCAATCCTACAGTCACATCAAAATGGCTCAGCACTCATATATGACATGTAAGGAACCAAATCCTCTTACCATGACAGAATGGATCAGCCCTTACATCTGACCATGGAAGGAACTTAATCCTCTCCCATGTCAGAATGGATCACAGACTCATCACTTCCCTTTGGAGGGAACGTCGATCTAGAGAACACCAAGCTTCTCCCTGAAGTACTCAAAATTCACCCTAGCCAATGCCTTCGTCAACACATCAACTATCTGATCATCTGTCACAACATACTGGAGCTTCACTGCTCCCCTCTGCACCATATCCTTGATATAGTGATACTTGCTCTCGATATCGTTCAACTTGTCATGAAACACTGGATTCTCTGACAACTTCACGCAACTCTAGTTTTCACAATGTATACAAGTAGCATCCAACTAGAGATCAAATAAATCAGATAGTAGCTTCCTCATCCATACTGCCTCACAACTAGCTAGACAAGCTGCGACATACTCTGCTTCAGCTGTACTCAGTGCCACACAAGATTTTTTCCTGCTAAACCAATAGATCACACCTGATCCCATACTGAAGCAACACCCTAAAGTGCTCTTCCTATCGATGGCACTGCCTGCCCAATCTGAATTAACATAACCCTCCAGGTTAATCTTCTGATTCACCTCGTACTTGAGCCCATAATCAAATATACCCCTCAGGTACCTCATAATATGCTTTGCAGCAATCAAGTGAACATTTCTCGGATCTATCAGGAACTAGCTCAAGGTGTTCACAGCAAAGCAAATGTTTGGTCTCGTGTTCGTCAGGTACATCAAGGACCCAATCATCTGATGATACATCGTAGCATCAATCGACTTTGATGAAGCATCACTCAATAGCTTCAGGTTCGATGGCATAGGTGTGGCCATGGATTTGCAGTCCATCATCCCAAACCTCTTTAGGATCTCTACTGCATACTTCCCTTGTCCAAGGAAAATTCCATCTTCACTTTGCCATACCTGCATGCCTAGGAAATAATGCATCATACCCAAGTCCTTCATTTCGAACTCGGCAGCAAGCTTTCTCTTCGTATCAGCAATCAACCCATCCATACCTGTCACAAACAAATCATCTACATATAGTAGGAGCATCACTGGGTTGTCGTCTTCAACCATGTAGTACATGCTGGAATCTACCTTACTCTTGGTAAAGCCCAAAATAGATAGAAAGCTATCAATTCTTCCGTACCAAGTCCTGGGTACATGTTTCAAACCGTACAGGGCTTTCTTCAATCTACACACATGAGACTCTCTGTCATGTGTCTCAAAACCAAGTGGTTGTTCTACATACACTTCCTCTTCTACTACACCATTCAAGAAAGCAGTCTTGACATCCATCTGGTGTATCTTCCATTTCATCACTGCAGCCAAAGCTAGTACTGATCTAATGGAAGTGTATCTGGCTATAGGTGCAAAGGTTTCTTCATAATCTATTTCTTCTTTCTAAGAGAAACCCCAAGCCACAATTATATTTTTCAATGCTACCATCTACAGCATGTTTGGAAGTTACAACTAACTTCCCTTCTGGTCTTGGGACAACATCCCAAACATCATTTTTCATGATGGATTGGTACTCTTTGATCATAGCACCCTTCCATTCTTTTCGTTCTGCCGCTTCTTCATAACTGGAAGGTTCTTTATCAATGAAATCACATAGTAAAGTTACATACCTGGAGCAGGATCTGGTCCTCTTTTTTTCTCTGTGATTTTCTTCTGGAGCCCCATATCTTTCCGCACCTTGGATAATTTCACGTACCCAAGCAGGTTTCCTCTTATGAGGATTCTTCTCCAGAGGTGGATCTACAGGTCTTTGTGGTTCTTCAAATTCTCGATCTTCTACTTGAGTTTCTTTGTTCATGGTTGTATCATGAATTCTGGGTGCTTATGCTTCTTTAGGTTCTTCAGCGGGTCTCTTTCTAGATTTGTTGTAAGATGTGTCTTCATCAAATGCCACATCCCTGCTGATGTCAATCTTCTTGTATCCTAGGAAATATATTCTGTAAGCCTTCAAGCTTTCAGAGTATCCCACAAATATACCCTTCTTTCCTAAAGGATCTAATTTTGTTCTCTTCTCTTTTGGAATGTGTATGTAAACAAGATAGCCGAATATTCTGAGATGGATGACTTCTGGTTTCTTTCCGGAGAAGACTTCTTCAGGAGTCTTGTTCTCGAGTACTCTATGTGGAGTATGGCTATGTACATACACCGTTGTTCTGACAGCTTCTGCCCAAAGATGCATAGGAAGATCTTGATCATGAAGCATAGCTCTTGCAACTTCCATGATATTTTTGTTCTTCCGTTCTGCAATCCCATTCTGTTGTGGATTATAAGGAGTGGACAACTCCCTCTTAATCCCTGATTCTTTACATAGCTCTTTGAATTCATTCGAAGTGAATTCTCTACCATTATTTGATCGAAAGGTCTTGATCTTCTTTTCAGTGTGATTCTCGATCAAGGCTTTGAATTCCTTGAACTTGTTGAATACTTCATCTTTGTTCTTCATGAAGTAAACCCATGTCTTCCTATAAAATTCATCAATAAAAGAAACATTATATGCATACCCTCTTAGTGAGCTTGATGACATAGGACTGCATACATCGAAGTGGATGATTTCCAAGATTCCTTTTGCTTTGCTTTCGCTACTTGGAAATGTCTTCTTTGTGTTCTTTCCTTTCGCACATCCTTTGCAGACCCCATCATGTTTTGCTTGTATTTCTGGAAGACCTTCAACAGCTTTGCTTGTAAGAGGTAGTGCTCTGTAATGTACATGTGCCAAAGTTCATTTGGATATACTGTGGCATGGACCAAGTCTTGTTCTAGATGGCCCTTCAATTTGTACAAACCTCCTTCTTGTTCACCAATCACTATTGCATCATCAATAGTCTTTCCTTTTGGCCACATGATGACTTGACCATCTATGAATGCAACCCTCATTCCTTTTGCATCTAATGCTGATATGGAGAGAAGGTTCTTCTTGAGTCTTGGCACAAATAATACTTCCTCCATAGTCATAGACTTTCCAAAGTCTAGCTTATAGGAATATTCCCCACTATCCTTTATTGGATACTGGTAATCATCTCCTAGCTTCACCTTGTGAGGTGATTCACATTCTGAGAGTTTCACAAAGGATTCCTTGAATCTAGTCATATTTTTGGAAGCCCCACTATCTATAAGCCAATCATCACTTCAATGAGTAATGTTTCCCGTGAGAGCGGAAATCAAAAAATATTCATCCTCGCTTGAAGAATCTTCACTTTCATATCTGGTTCTCTTCGATGAAGGTTCATCATCCTCTGCAGCATGAGCATGATGTCTTCTTTTGTTTCCTTTCTTCTTGTGAGAGCTACTTTTGTTCTTAGGACAATCTCTAGCAAAGTGTCCTTTTCCATCACATGTATAACAAATGAACTTAGACTTATCTCTAGGTTTTCTAGAGCTATTCCTTTGATGAGAGTACTAACTTCTATGATGGCTGGATCTGGGTTTCTTGGATTGTACCGTGAGAGCTTGATCTTCACTTCCCATGTTCTCTTCTTGAGATGCTATTCGAGCTTCTTCTTGAGAACATTCTTCCCACAGTATGCTAAACTTGACTAACTTCTTTCTAGCACAAATCCCTTGAATGAAAGAGTCCCATGTCCTAGGGAGACCATTCAAGATGGTCATCACAATTTCTGCATTCTCCACTTCTTCATCTACTGCTTCTAATTGTTCCTTGATCTGAGAAACCCTTGTGAAGTAAGACTGGATGGTCTTTGCATTCTGGATCTTCACATTCTTCAGTTGATTCCTCAGAGTCATTTTTCGGTTTATGTTCTTCCCTTCAAACAATTTGGTTAGGGCATCAAACATAGCTTTAGGTGTCTTGAGAGAGGACACCTGTGGGATAAGGTGATCCTTGATAGAATCAGTAATGATCCTCTTTGCCATAACCAACTTCTTCTTATGTAAGGCCTTAGCCTCATCTCCCTCTGGAACTGGAACCTCCTCATTGATGTAGGAGTCCAACTCATTCTCCTCTAGGGCCAGCGAGATCCTATACTTCCAAGCTCAAAAGTTATCAGCTCCCTCAAGATTTTCATCAAGCTTGGTATGATGAGACATCTTAACTGAGAACCTCAAATGGAAATACAAAATATTTAGATATTACTAGGTCAAGATGTCGGATCTGGATTTGGAGTTGAAATCTTGCAGTACCGGTTCAGGAGAAAATTAGGGTTTTTCTTTTCCAGAGTTCTATCCAACCAAATGCTTTGAGATTGATCCCTAACTTTAATTTTGGGGAGGAGATCAATCCAGGCCTGGGCTCACCAAAAAATTCCTCTTCTGTGAAAAGCCCTAATTTTCAGCAGCAGTGTCGGGTCCAAAACTGAAAGACCTCAGAATTGGATTCTGCTTCGACAAAAAGATGCACCCTAAGGAGGAGAGTTATTCCACCTTACTTTTGCTGAAAATCTGTGGAGGAAGATCCACAAACTAGGAAGCCCTAGTTCCCGCAACTACACAGTGTCTTCTTCTGAGGTTAGCTTTGATACCATGTTAGTTTTTCAACATTAAGCTAGCATTATTAGGATCTTTAACTGAGAGAATAACAAGCACAACAATCAAACACAAGAGACAATGAACACAATGTTTTTCCTCGGGGAAACCATAAATGGAGAAAACCCCGCAACTTTCTTAGAGATAGAATCAGCACCAAAATAGAAAAGCCCAAAATAGTAAGTAATCTCTCGGCAGCGGTAACCTTCTTCTTATCTATCCCCAGTGTCTTCTCCTTCCTCAACTATGCACTATACTTGAGTGTGTATGAGATGTGTGCTAAATAGAGAAGTCACCTCTCTATTTATATTGCTTCCCGGCGTGACTAAAACCCTACTAGGGCTGACTTCACTAAGTGAGTCTAATAACCCTAGTGCCCCGAAACTGCGGGGACTTTAACCCTTAGACAATAGGAGGGTTACCCACAATGACTTGACATGACTTGTTTACATTATAGATCCTCCCGATCGGAACATCGGGGCATGACATCATGACTCAATTACATAATAGACACATCCCGAAATACACATTGGGTTACAAGACATAAGATACATAGATGAATACATTCCGAAGTTACAAATACATCAACACTAAAACCCTAATAAGGCCGACCTCTCTAGGAGAGTCTAATAATCCTAGTGCCCCAGAACTGCGACGAATTTAACCAAGAGGTTTTTCGGGCAGTTTTAAGACAGTATAGAAGCATCTTCAC
>LPNX010312757.1:0-34214 GCA_001517045.1 Pseudotsuga menziesii | reverse complement strand
GGGGGGGGGGGTATTAGCAAAAGTGTCGCAAGCCAAAATCTCCCCCAAAAGGATATTTTGTTGTAGTGAAATGTCACTGCATACTATGAAATGTTTTGATGTTTAATTTGGTGATTGGTTACATGAATAGATTTACAGGAATCATTACACAACTCAATTACCATTGTTGTCGGAGCAAAGGAGAATGAAGAACAAGTCCATTTCACAGCCAAACGAGGCCAGAACAATCTCATCAGTTACCTCTAGTTCTATTTTTTGTAGATCATCCAAAGAGCCCATCAAAGTAAACATTAAATACATCAATATGAAGAAGTGGTTTCAATCAAGTTCCATAAGTTTCTATGAAAAGGAAAAAGCACCAAAGAATCAAGAATTGCAAGAAAGAGCAATGTTGGTTTCTATCTAAGCTTCAAGTTATGGAAATTCAAGCTATTCATCCAACAAATGAAGGTTCCAAAATCCTTGAAGAATGAGAAGTGACAGAAAACAAATTTCCAATTTCAAGAAAGAAAATAAGCATCCAGCAATGCATCCCTAAAGGGAATACACCCACAAGCATTGTTGACATCTTGCAATCACTCCAGGAATACTTCTACAAGTAGAACACTCTACACAATAGTCCAATGTATCATCTTCAACAAAGAAGTAGAATATCAAAGAAACATAAAAAACCAAGCACTCTCTAAGTTTCCTACTATAATTGATCCTATTACCATGCCCTCTCAAAGACCTACAATACATCATGATTCAAGAGATAACAAACAATGAGCATGCATCTTTAAAATTCATGTTTTGTCATTATTTACTCTACTATACTACTATGGAATGTAGTACAACAAATACTCTGCATACTGCGAAAGAATTTTCTGGACCTTTTTCAAATATGGATCTTATGAAACTGAAGTCTGCAATACATCTCTATAGCTCTATTATTCAACTTAAAAATAAATCTCCAGATGATCATTATTTAAGCCCATCTGCATGTTATCTTTCATGCTAAGTATTCATCAAGTCCAATGAGAATTTTCCTATAGAATGAACTCAAGCTTAAGCTCTCATCAAGTAAATTATTGGAAGCCATGAAGGTGCAACTTCCAACAATCAATGTTACACTCTACCAGCACTACAAGAGAAAAATCTCTAGCATTCAAATCAATTTTATTGATCAATACAAGGAAAAGAGAGGCATAACTGCGTCCATTTATTTTTAGATTTGAAAATATTCAAAGTTTCTACCTAACCTTTGTGCTATACCTGTGGTTTTATATGTGCTACTAGAGTGTCTACAGGATTATTGCCTTGTAAACTTATAGAGTAGAAACAAAAATTTACAAAACATTTTAGGCTAAACAAATAATTTGACACCTCCTCTTCCCCACTGGGGATTGACTTAAGTAAAACATAACATCTCTAAGGTTCACTGATGAAGTAGGCGCATTCATGTCATAGAACTGCAAAGTTAAAGGTGTTTTATTGTAGTCATTTATAGAATAAATGGGGATTTTAATGAGCACTTTGTATTGTGATCTGATTTTAAGAAGCAATAGAAAGACTCCAAATAGAGTTGTGAGATGACACCAAAATTTTACTAGTCTTCAACCTTCAAAGAAGGAAAAACCATGACTCGATCTGAAGAGAAAACCTCAGTTTTGCATTGAATCAGATAACAATATCCAATTAGCAGTAGTTGATTACAAAAACACCCATCAGGGATCTTTAGTACAAATAAGATAGCCAAGATACTCTAAAGGAACCTAACACTTCAAGGAAAAACACAACATATAATAGGACATTAAATCATATCACAAGTAACGATAATTTATACTGGTCATTAAGAATATAAATGGTTAGCCTTTCCTTAAGAGTGTATAATAACATTCTTGTAATATCTAATATTTATAATTTTATATATAAATAAGTTTATATGACCAAATAATTTGCTAGAGTCAATCCTTGGACTAGTTTACACACCAGATATTTTCTTCTCATTTTTCCATTCCACATATGACTGAACACAATATCCTTGCACCAGTTTGCATAAACAATGCACCAAAACATAGTGGAAAGCCTTGAATTAATATAAAGAACAAAAAAGAATTAAAATAATATTACATTGTGATATAAGAAAAACTATAAAGGCAATTTCTAAAACTGGAAATATCAAAGCCAATAGTAAACAATACTTCCTCTAATTACAGTTAGCAATGGAGAAAAGTATGAATTCTATTTAAAAAATTGTGTTTTTAAGGTTTATAGAGAATTGAATCTATACAACCAAAAAAAATATGGACTACACAATACACAATGCCACCCAACACAAGAACATTATATATCACATAATATTTTCTTATAGTAACATAAACTAGACCACAAACAAGAACTTCTTTCGAACAGAATCCTAAAAAATTACTATAATAAGAACTACACTACATGAAAATAGTCAAATATGCTAAAAAATCCAATAAGAAGTAATAAGCATGGCTTGACCATAAAATAATATTATAGACTTAAGTCTTAAATCATGCAACTACACAAGCCAAGGGTTCAAAACTTCAAGCATTTTCAAACAAGAAAACTCTTGAGAGGTGTTTAATAATTACCTACAGCATGTTGGGAAAGATTATATGCATCATACATTCTGTACACCCAATGTGGCCAAGTTGAACAGTCAGCCCTATATACCCACTTAGACTCGTCAACAACCCAATATTTTCCTGCCCTTCCTTATCCTTTATGATTTGAAGACTGTTTTCTTTCAAGCAATGGGCTATCTCCACCATCCTTGCTATCATTATGGTTTGTCTCGGATATGCCCTAACTCAAAGAATATCCTGGAATCTATTGAGAATGTCCTGGGGATCGTCTAGAGTTTCTTTGGTGAGATCTCCTCTACCTCCACCACAAACCAGTCACAATCTCTTCATCAATGCCACTGAATCCATCATCCATTTGTCGAGGATGGAGATCTTCATACATCTCAAATGGTTTCTTCTACAATCTTCCAACTAAAGGCCCCTCTTAAACAGTTAAATCTGACAATTCATTAACCACTTCATCTCCTTCACTTTCAATTTCCATTTTCCTATCATTTGAAACAATTGATGGTTTTGACTGTGGAACCTTCTTACTTTGGAAGCTAGGAATATATTCCAATGAACCAAATGCATCCATTGGAATGCATAGTGGTGTATCTTTAATAGAGGTGACAAACATAACCTTTTGCAACACCTTTTACAAAAGAAATACTTCAGGGAGCTGCCAATCCAAATTTCTTAAGTTTCATTATTTTTGAGACAGTTGTTCCAGCTCCATCCAAATTTCCTTCAGACCCTCGGATCAAGTTCTAACAACATCAAACAATGAATGTGTAGCAATCAGCATTACAACAACAATAATTGTTTAACCTATGGTGGCATGGAATTTCAAGATACAGATTGGAAAATGAAGAAAACATTGAAGTCCAGATGACTGGGTTGCATGGAAGCCTTCAGACAAGAATGATCTAGCTAAAATTATTCATGAAAATTATTTCCCTTATGATGGTACAACAATTCTGATCGCAAAAGGTATACAATATTTTTGCAATATTTTTCATTTTCAATGTACTACATGACCCAATTCAATAGCAATATATTTCAAGTTGTCATCAAATGGCGGTCATCACTTTTTAACCTATCCTTATAACTCATGTATCTTGTTTTCCTAGAAAGTTTTGGCCACATCCAGCCTACAGCTATGTCATAAAGGTTCAATTAGTCATCCTATAAGTGCATAAGAATATAGTGGTCTAGCATATAATTTCCTTCTAAATGGGAAAGATGACGTAATTCTAGGCACAATAATACAATGCCTTTTAATGATAAAAAAATTATACATTAGCATTTAATGAATTAATGTGGAGTAAAGATTCCTATTTTAATAATCAAATTTTCATTATACACCTCAATAGCTCCTTTAGTGGAAGCCCCACAAAACACAGTTAAAGTTGTTCATGGAGGGGATACTTCTTAGCTGGATATAGAAAGAGTTCTACATTATTCATTCCCATAGCCCAATTCTACTGCCAATCCTTGTGGTTCATTTATAAATTCCACAAAATGTGCAAATATACCATTACCAAAGATGCCATCAAAAAACATGGTTAATGTTATGGACACTCCCTCTTTAGGGATATCAGGAGTTTCAACATATGCTGATGAGATCATTGAAAGGGATACATCAAGGGAAATCTTAGAACCTTTACATGATTCAGAATCTCTGAATGAATTGGTCATTGCTGATGTGTCTTCATATTTGGGTACCTCAGGTTAGGGATCTCAAGGAAAAACAAAAGCTACTGGGCTAGTTAAAGAGTTTTCTACAAAGGATGTTGGAGTAGTAAAGAAAGCAGTAGAAGATATGAAGTTTGATAACAGTAATGTTCTTGTAGGAACATTTAAAACTTCAACATCTAGTTTGGATACCATTAAAACAGATTCAAAACATGGATATGTGAAGAATAAGCAATTTGAATCAACAAGCAATAATGCTAACCAAAGCTGGAGCAATATTCTTGTTAAACCTGTAATTGGAGAGAACTAATATCTTGGAAATGTTATCCATCTGGACCATGGTCTTGTGATGGTTTCTGATAATCCATGTGTTGGAAATTTCAACTGATGTTGAGATAGAGAAAGATATGGATTATTTTTCCAATTCTATTACTGGAAAAGAAAAATCTAGTTTGCATGTTAGGGAGAGAAAAAATAATGGAATGCATGATAGTGAATTGGCATCTCAACAGGTTAAAAATGACAATGGTACAATGGTGGTTGATCAAATTTTCTTTAAAGATAAAAATGTTGAAGTGTTAGATGCATCTTTGCAATCAACATCAGATTCATACAAAGTGGCTGAACAGGAATTGCAATTGGAAGCTCTAGCATTGCTCCCCAAAGGTGATATGGCTATTTTGGAGGAGACATCTATTTTTTTATCTGGTAACAAAGCTATTGACTATAATCAATCTTTTGTATATAGAAACATAAGTAGGGCTAGCCACAAAAGTGCTAAAGTGCTTGGCTAAGGTTCAACTGCTAATGTAATGGAAATTGACACAGAAGATAAGGGTCACTTATTCAACACCAATAATAATAGTGGTGAAATGGATGCTCAACTTCATGTGTCTTATTTTCCTGTTGAAAGTGAAGGTAAGCAGGATTTAGTAGGTAGAGTGCTAGAAAAGGAGAACAAAATTTGTTCCAATGTGTTTTCCAAGAACAATGTTACAAACATTGGTGATGTTTCCAAGACAGTTGTCAACAAGATGAAGAAAAAAAAGGAACTTTTAAGTAAGGAAAATGATGCAGCTCCCACAGGTGATTTATACAATGCATGTAAGGTTCAAGAGGAGAAGCATGAATATTTAACCCTCCAGAAACATCCAAGGAAGTAGTAACTGATGTTGTCAAGAACACAATTTCTGCAAAGGAGCTTGAGGATCAAGCCCTGAAAGAAGTGGATGGCTAGGAAGATGTAGCTGATATTTTAACTACTATGAATCAAGTAGCTATATCAGTTACTAAATGATCAGGAGACAAAAAGTACTCCAGAGATTTTTTGTTGACTATTAAGGATCAGTGAAAAGATATATATGATTCATTTTAATTATCCAAAGATTATTGAATTACTTGGAAATTTTCAGGCTCTTACAAGCCATGTAGGAGAGGCTGATGCATTAACAAGAACTGCAAGAGTACTTGATAGGAATCCAAGAGGTATTTATCGATTTGAACATCGTGGGAGTACTATGGCTATTTTAGATGATGATATATGGGCCAAGCTAGGGGATGCTCGTATTGTTGGTTTTGATATTCGAATGGATGTGGGTCATAGTGGTTCCTCTTATGGGTTTTGAACTGGCCAAGGTTATAATATTGTTTTTGGAATGGTTTCACATGGAGCACCGATATTGAATACGACTGGCATCCTCCATGTAGGGCCTTATTTGCAAACACTATTTCAACAAGTTGGACTGATGAGGAATAATTCTAATGAAGATAGATGGAAGCATGCTTCTATTCTACAGAAGGGTTTGATTCCTCCTTTGCAATATGGATTTGTTTTGAATTTTTTATGCAGGAAACGTCTGAGCTAGAGAACCCCCACTTGGAGGAATTTATACATGTTTTAGAAGGAAAGAAAGCAGTGATTTATGATATATCGACAACCAGTGTGTGTTTTTCCATACTCTACAAACAATTGAATGCATTGTATTGTTGTCTCCCACCCTCAATCCAAGCATGGGTTGCTTATTTAGCTACAACCATCGTCTTCAATCCCATAATAGGCATTTGTGTTGGCTACAGACATATACATGGGGATTTGTGCATAATTATAGAGTGCATTGCTATTTTGGCATAACAAACTTTCCTATTTCATCTGGGAATAGATTGGAATTGTTTTTTGGTTGATTTTCCTTGGAATTCCAAGCAATTAAATGATGCATAGAACCAAATACGAAAACATAGCCACTCTTTTAAACCTTTGATGATTTTCAATAGAGATGGTTGAATCCATCTCATGAAGTTTAAAATTGTGAATACTTTATACAAACTATCCATTCAAGCATAATACTCACAAGATACTGAAAGTAGGGCATGCTGACCTACCACAATCAAGAATATGTTAACAATTTCGTTAACTATGTCTCCAACCTTGGTCTTTTCTGCATGAAACCTGGGTTTCCCATTGGATTCTTGTGTATTTCCTGTAAAAATTCTGATAAAACAGAACACAAACTACATTCAATACAAAGTGGCAGTGAAAAACACAAATAATTTAGAGCAAATAGCAAAAGGTAGTACAATATCACTTACCTAATCAAGAAGATGAAAAAAAATACAACTTCCACTGTATGTCCAAACTTTCCAATAAAAGTTGCAACACCATTGAGGTAGACCTATTATAAACAGGGACTCTCTATGAGTGTGAAATTTGTGATAATTCCACTAATGGAAAAGAATAGAATGAAAATTAAACAAGTCAGGGCAGACAGCCTGTAGGGAAGTTTCTTTCCCATTATCCTTTGATATGCTAACCATCTCTAAACCCCACTCAGTATTTAATCCCACATCAGTTACCTGATAGAAGGAAACAGAAGTACAAACCAGCCTCCCTATTATTAAAGAGAGAAGAAAACACTAATGATAGAGAAACTAGATACTTCAAAAACACAATCAGGAAGCATAACTCTTTCCAAAGGAATAAACATGCATAAAAACTGACTAGTATGGTACCACAACCATCTGCAACCTTACAACCATACATAACAAAGGGATTTTTCTGGTCTATATAAACCTAGAAGGAAAACAAAGAGATAGTCATAGCCTGGAGAAAATATTACTAACTTTAGCATCACAAGCTTCTAGTAAAATTCACTCCTTGCTAACAGGCCAAGAAACTAAGAAACCAAAAAGAGAGGCACATACAAATTTTCTCTCCCAAGTCATACTCGATTCATCACTTGACAAAGAATGTCCAGTAATAAGAATGCCATCTGCACGGACCTTACAAGGAAAGAGGCATCTTTCATAGGATAGTTATTCAATTTTTAAATGAAGCAGGGCATTGATTCTATTATTACAAAGGAAATTTTAATATACCTGGTCACTTATATTGAGGATTACGACATCACCAACAAAAAGATCAAATATGGAAACTTTACACCTTCTTCCACCTCTGATCACCTAAAAAGAAAATGCAAAATAGTGCCCGATTTTAATACTTAAAAGCGAATCTCAAGCGATTCACTTAAAAGAGACAAGTAGTTTGTGACAGGATATGCACATGAAGTTGAATGTTTCGCTTCTCTTCATTTAGATTTTGCAACTGGAGAGATTTTCTATAATCATTGGTTGCTGCAAATAAAGAGGTATGATCATTGATGTGTGCATAAATAGAGAATTTTCCATAAATATGACAAAGGCTTTCAATACCTAAATGATGGGTATTTTTTAGACATATTACAATTTCTTACTATTAATAAGATTCCACCACATGTATTATAGGCTATTTTCTCACTTTTTTTAATAACAGTTTCAATTGACTATTAATAAAAATAAAAATATGTGCATGGATGGATTTTATACCCCAAAAAGGAAGGTTGCAACAGTAGCCTCCACAAGCACTAGAAAACGTCAAAATCGAGCTGTCTAAATATAAAAAAGGCACAAATGTCAAAACTTCCCTACCATGGTAAAGGCCTAATATGTTAAACGACATTTCCACCTACATCCTGATAACAACAACAATCACTGAGAGTTACACCAGTAGAGTCTAAACCTCTAGAACAAGTTGCCTTGTCTAAAAGATGCATTTAGAGTGCTATAAAATAAATAGAATATACCTCAGCATTGAGAGATGCCAAAAACTCATTTTTCGGTTGGGATAGAATATCATCAGAAAATTTCCCACTGAAATATACAACATACAAAATAAAGCATGTTATATGTAACTATGAAATTAAAAGAAACTGCATAATAAATATTTGCATGTCAATACTAATCCATCCAAAGAACACAACCAACTCCTAGAAGAGTTTAATTATATTTTGGTTCAAGTGACAGGAAAACTTGTTAAAACTAGAAAAAAACCATAGTTGCACGGGTACCGCTCCCAAGAGTTGTGAAAATCATTCCCAATGTTTCCCCACTCCCAGGAGCTTGGGAGCCGGTACAAAATGTCCCCTTTTTGTTGGAAGCTTTTCTAGAGTTTGATTTGGCCACTCCTTTTTTGGGGGAACTTGTAGAAGCTCCCTACCTATTTATGACCTTCCAAATGCTCCTTGATAGGTAGGGAGTTTCCAGTATCTCTCGACCATGTAGGGCCCAAAATTATAAGAAAAAGTGCCAAAAATAAATTGAATTATCATTGTCTCTCATGCCAAAAGATGGCCAATTTAAAAACTCAATTGAATCTATTAAAGGTAACCCTTGTGTTACTACATTGATTTCTAACAGAACTGGAACCTGCCTAGATTTGAAAAACTGAAGAGCAGGGAGGATTACAGATTGCGATTTGAAAGAACGCAATGCCACTTCCTTCAAACCAAGCTTATCCAACCATGAACTAAACAAATAGCAAATCCTCAAAAGCACAGAAGAAAACAACAATAGAAATTGAAATAACCAAGTTATACAGAACATTCTACTTCAATAACTTATAATAGGTAGGCATCTAAAAAGTCATATAAATTTGATCATTGCTATTTATTGATCACTACTCTTATTATGGGTTAAGATTTAGATTCAGCATTTGCATAGACTATCCTAGTTTTTCTAATACACCGACAAAAATTTTGGTTCCGTCATCATGAAGACATGATATTTTTTTATTCAAGTTGTTAATTTCATCAAGGTATGTTGTTTCCTGATTGGGTAAGAGTTATTAAGGCTATCAAGGACCTACATTTGTCTAATTAAGTAATACTTATTAAGGCCATCAAGGACCTGCTATTGTTTACTTAAGTAAAGCACGATCGAGGACTGTTGTGTTGACTAGGAGTGCTTAACTTGTCATCAAGGTGACTAGCAAAGATTGCAATTACTCTATTAGACATCTAAAGGTATTAGCCTAGATAAGCTAAAGATCAAATAATTGTTAATTTTTTTAGGATTTATCCCAGATTTTCTCAATTGAAAGTCCAAAACATATATTTTTGGAGCAAAGCCTAGATCTAATTCTTAAAGGTGAAATATCCATGATCTATGGTGAAACAAACAGAATTTCACCTGAATTCCATTAAATTTATGATTAAAAAAATTAAAGAATGCTCATGTTCTAAGGGCATAAGCTGTAACCGTATAAGAAAAACTAGCAAGGCAAGGCATTTAAAATTATGAGACTTGATTATGATTTATAATACACTAAGAATTCATTTATGATGGTTGTCCTTTAATTTTACCTGCTAGCATAGTGAATTCTGATGATGGGGTTCCTCTCTCCCACTAATGGAGAACGTTGTAAAATAATATGGCATATGTTTGAGGCACTTACAAATATTGATTTTGAGATACAGAAATGCATGCACATTTTAGACGAGGTGGAATACATAGCTAATCACTATGGATAAAAAGGCCATAAGATTTTGAAATAAATCAGAGTAAATTGAAAATGGCAATGTAACTGACAAAGAAATGGTGAAGATACTTCTAATATCTGATTTTTTTGCACTTTGAAGCTTACAGGCCTGAGAAATATTAATTTCCAGATGGACAAACTTGTGTGAACTTCAGATATTTTAAGGTTTCTCGTGAGGATATATTTCTATTTATGGATGTTATATAACAAATAATATTTATTTCGAAGAACTTCATGTGTTTCTGGTAGTCATTGAAATATGAATTGATAAACTCGAATGAAGAAACCCCATAATATAATTGGAGATAGAGCTTTGCAACAACAATATAAATAAAAAAGAGGTTTGCATTCAAATATGCATCTTGCAAAATTGAAGCTTGTAGAGCAAGCTCCTTAAATTATAATCTGAACTCTTACCATTTCAAGTGCTCCACGAATGAGACCACATAATACGTTACAATAATAAAGGCCTTGATAAGTCTCAAGTAACTCAACAAACTCCATGAGGTGGATTGTCCTCAAGGATAACATAGCATTTAGTCCCATCTGCATCCCAGTTAGCAACACTTGTTGTCACCCTTAGGAACATTTTGAATCCTACCTGTTAAAATGAAATAATTGTATCATGATTTATAAATCATAATTACTTAGAGAAGCAGACACAAAAAAATTGCATGCAACAAAAATAAAAACATGATATACATTTCACAATATTCAAGGTAAATCAAGAAAGTTGAGAACAAATTTTATGTGTCAATAGAATTGCTTGTCAAAAAGTAAGAGATAAGTTGTCGAACATTGTTAACTACAAATAGAGGAAGAGGAAATGAGCAAGTAATTCACTTTGTATGAGGATAACTGCAAGTCAACCACTTGTTCAAGGGTGCAATCTCAAGGAATCTGTGAAGCAGGGCTCCCCTGATCCAAACTAGGAACCTATGTCATAGTATCATTATGAGAAGTATATAGGCTTCATAAATAACATCACAATATCACGGTTTTAGATCCTCTAAGGAAACAATATCTTATAGCCAATTAGAGAAAAGATATTGGGAATGAATTACACATACAACACTTGCACTTCTAATAAAAGTAAAAATTCCTCGTTTAGTGTTCTCAAGAATTGTAAGGTCTCTGGGGAATTTAAGATGGAAGAGAAATAATTGTGACAATCATTAAACTCAACCTTAATCCATCCCTTGACTGCTATCATGTCTAATATTCACAACTCAGGAACAATATCCTATCTATAACACTGGATAGATTACCAATAATAGCCATTATAAAGGAAAAAATATGAACCTTAGCATCCTGATTGAAAGAGGTCCCAACATAGTAAAATCAACTTAGAAGTCCATGGACAAACCTAAACGTGCGGCTATCCTAGAACAAGATACTTGGACCTAATGTGTTAAAAAAAATATTCAGACATGAATAAGGTATTCTGGACAGCGGAAGAAATAAGAAATAAACATTACAAAAAAATCAGAAAACAATGGGAAAACAACAAACTTAAAAGAACTTTATCCATTTGAGAACTAATCCAAGGGAAAAAAGCATGTCATTCATTAAAAAAAATCTAACAATTCCTGTGAAGTGAAAGAAGAGAAGTAATGTGCATACCTTTCAAGATTCAACCCATTTGTTATCTATGAATTCGAGATGGGGGCGCAGTTTGGCATGATTAAATATCATCTCTTATTTTCTTTGCAAGAAGTATATTATATACTCGTGATTGTTAAGGACCTTTGTGACCACACCCACCATTCTCATAAGCATCAACTTCCTCATATAGGATAAACTCATCTTTACTTTGCTCCGTATGGCTTGGCCTTATGTGAAGCTCATTTACTCTCTCCCTCAGTTTTTTTGGGTCATCCTCATTGTTCACAAGGTCTCTATACTCCACCCAGTACCCTGCCCCCTACTTTTTTACAAGTCGTGCATAGAACTAGGCCCATATGAACCCCTCTTCATCGCTGGACACTTTCACAAACCTTATTGATACTCTTTTCGTTGGTCAAAAGTTGGGTCTAGATTATACTATGAACATCGAAACCATTCGTGTCATTATCAGGAGATTTCATTAATCAATGCCAAGCTATGAAAAAATTGGTTCATATGGAGTTATCTTCAGGTCAAACCGTACCCACAATAATTTATATGCTTTTACTATCATATTTGGTTTTCAGTACTTTATTTGCAGAGGGATACAATGGAAAGCTGGAATTGGGTTCAATCCTGAGACCTTCATATCAATAGCTCTGGCATTCTACAAGCAATAAGTTCAGCTTGGGGTTCCCACTAAGTGAAATTGATGGAATGTACGTTATGGGAATTGCATACAGTAGCATTAAAGTCCCCACACTGGTATGGACTGCAGGTGGTGGAATCACGGTTAGTGCCCAGGATTTCCTCCATTTCAAGAAAAATGGGAACCTTGTATTGCAGGATGAAAAGGGCCAAACCCTATGGCAGACAAATACTATTAATGGTGGTGTCGATTATGTTGTTATGGAAGACAATGGAAATTTGCTTTGAAGAACAAGAATTCAAGCACTGCGTGGGACACTTTCACAAACCCTGTTAATAATTTGTGCAGGTCGCCATTGCTCAACTTCAATTTCTCCTCCTTGCTCAACACTACAAAATCAAGGTATGTTCCCACTCTTGCACAATTTTCTCACTCAAACATTCACCAGCTTACAAAACCCATGTCTACTCTGATTAAATACTAGTCTTCCATTCCTCCATGCAAAATTGAATTAAGCCATCATTCACTGAAACAGAGCTAAAACAACAATAATTCAATGATGGGTATCATGATACGATGAGTAGAATTCATGGAGGAAGGAATAAAAGTCTTGTCGATACTGAGGCTCCGATGTGTTACATTAATTACCTGCATTAGGGCACGTGGTACATTTCATACAGTAATGAAATGGTTAAAATGTGGATTTTGGGACATGAAAAAATGTGTACAAGGGATTTCATGGGATGGAGGAAGGAGGGGCATCAACCTTCTTCTTCCCCATTACATTGTGTTGTATCTGAGGCTAGCAGTACAAGTAGTGAAATTTGGTACGTGTGTGATATTTTGACATGATAATTACTAATATCAATGACGCCTTAATTTATTATGCTTTTAATGGAAGAATATATGAAAATATGATCCTTCTCATGGTCCAAAATCCAGTACCCAACACTATATACGTCACCTCATCTCCAACGCTGGAGGCACAATTCACAATTCAAACTTCAGCGGTTGGTTGGTCCATAAGATGTTTTATAAATTAACAATTTAAAAAAACATAAATTTATATAACAAATTAATGTTTAACATTAATTTGAAAGAAAATTTTGACAAAAGTGTGGATTGATTAATAAAACTGGTCTATTCATATATATCTCTGTTGCGCAGAGACATAATAATTAAATGGAAAGGAAAAGAAAAAAATGGGTAGAATAGAGACCTAATTAAATTATTGTCTTAAAAAATTGTTTCAAAACCATTCCTAGTTTAGTAATGTATCAAGCGTTTTTTACCATGATAGTTAAATTGGTGTCAATAGCTAAGTTGTGACACATGAGGGAGTCTAGAATTTACTAAATTCTAACATGACAAATGGATTCAGAGACCCCCTCTTAATCCATATGTCGCGTTAGAATTTATTAAATTGTACAAATTCATTGTCAAAACTATAATTTCCCATTGCTGGAGTGACACAGTTAAAAAGAACCAAATAATGACCAATTGTTATGTGTTCATTTTTAATCTAGATATCCCATGACCAAATTTGGTCATTTGTCTTGGTCTTTTTCAGTTTAGTTTTTTCACGTGACCAAAAGTGGTAATTTCTATTGGTCTTTTTTAGTTAGCTCACTTAAATTTATCAATTTTGGTCATTTATCCCTTGAAAAAAACTGTGGTGGCCAAAGTTTTTGTCTCCTGGTCACTAATCTCTCATTTTCCACTAGTGGCAAATTACCCCTCCCTATAGACATCACACACCTATCCGACAAGTGGAACCTGTCAATAGACACCTAACTGCCGCAACAGCTAGATAATATTCTCATAAGGGTAATTTCAGGGAGAACATGTGCATCCTTAAATAGTCCCTAATTCATCTAAATCATACATAAATGATATCTGATACATATGTCCCATGCAACTGCAATATGTTACTAAACTCACCTAAGTGACATCATACAATATGAAGGGTAAAAATTGGCTCGAACATGGGGACGTGGTCTAGAAGAGAGTAAATTATAACTCCAGAATCTCGATCAACACCTGACATAGCTCAAACATACAAAGGATATAAAATACATAGCAAGGTTATTTCTCACCCTGGTACGCCATAATATGAAATCAAAGGAGTACTTAAATAATCAAATTCAATCAAAATGTAAAAAATGGCTCTAAACAATAAATGAACCCAAATATCCAAAAAAACATGAAAGGAAACAACTATACTACTCTCCTTCTCTAGTGAGATTATTCATTTACTAATATACTAAATTATGGAAATCAATTTCCATCTACATAATATACTTTCAGAATCTTCCCATTTACGGGACACTGCAGCCTTTCTTTGTCCAAATTATTGAGTAATGAATTGGTGCCAGCTGAATATTTAATCCTGTAAGGTCCAATCCATAAGGACAACTTGAACATGGCACACATATAAATTAACTCATCCATCGTAAGGTTTCATTCGGAACTGGCACATTAGTGGTATTGGACCATTAAACTATTTAATTGTTGTTTTTTATTTTGAAGGTTTGTATTGTTCTATTTATTTTGTATATTATATATCTCCATATCTACAGTTATCATATTAAGGAATTTTATATTCAACTTCTGAAATTGCATTGTAAATATAATTTGTTTTGCTTCTATTGCTTTGGCCTCTTATACATTATTTTTCCAATGACGACATTGAGAGTCTCAAAGTCATAAGTTTTCTCTGATTGACCTCATAATAAATTACTCATTGTTATGTTGTATTGATAATTGTTGATATTTTCATGCTAAGTAGATACCATAATCAAATTTATTATTTTCAACTATAAACTTATATATAAAATGTAAGAGTGAACACTAAAATTTTTGTAATAGTCTTAAATACATCTAATAATGAGTTAACAAAAATATACACAATTTTCTAATCGTGAAAGCATCTAGGTCCTAGAAGAAGGGTGTGGGGGGGAAGGTGGTTTTATTCAGTAGAATCTTGTCATCTTTTGTATGCAAAATGTATTTCCCAGTGAAACCCACCAGGCACTTTGCCTCATTCCAAGGATGGTAACCAGGTTAAACCAGTGGTGCCTAAGTTCGAAGCACCTCACCATAAGGGAATCAAAGAGATTTGAACATGTGACCTCCCCAGCATTGGAGTTGAGATCTCATGTATGGATCATGACCACTTGATGTAACTCTTGGAGTTTTGTCATTTTTTATGTTTGTTATCATTCTATGTTTTCTTGTTCATAGTAGGATTTGGTGCAAATTTTATACCCTTTTCTGAATTTAATGTTAGCTTGATCTACAATGATCAACTTCTGTTCACATGTAATTTGCAACAAGAAAACTTTTAGTTTATATTTTTTTTCCAATTAATAAGCTCTATATTGTTTGAGCTTCTCTTAGTTTCTTTAGCACATACTTTGGTCCTAATGATTTTTTGATCCAATAAATATCCCAGTTTGGGAATTTAAATGTTTCTATTGTGTCCAACATACACTTTCAACATCATCTGCATATCTATGTATTTGTGTGTTTATATGTTGATGCAAGAGTATCGTTGGTTTTGAAAGTTGCATACTTTTTGAATTCATAGATAGTTTTAGTATTTGTTAATAAGCTTCTAGTAGAAGTCTACAGCATTAAGCATACTTCATTAACCCTTGGCATGCATTTTCTAGAGTTGCCTAAAAGTGTCCAAAACATTGACTGTAGAATTTTGGAAAAACTATACCTTTCACTTGGTGATAGGCTCTGAAGGATTGATGATGTGGGTCGGTAGATAAAAAGGGATACTACAGCT
Organism: Pseudotsuga menziesii; assembly: GCA_001517045.1. Lineage (NCBI taxonomy): Eukaryota > Viridiplantae > Streptophyta > Pinopsida > Pinales > Pinaceae > Pseudotsuga > Pseudotsuga menziesii. Next base: position 18,045 of record LPNX010312757.1, on the reverse strand, counting down.
TAGTGCCATTGGATTTCTTCAAAATGGCCTTGTTTTCATTATCCATGCATGAAAGGGAAGATTTTTTATGTTTTACAAAAACAAGGGTTTTCTTGCTTGGCCTTAGGATTCTCACCATATAGGAAATTTAGTTATGCCCTGTAGAGAACTTGGTACCTTTTAGATTTCAATTTGTACCTTTCTACAGACCTGGGCGTCCATTTTTCTGAATTGTTGAAAAAATTCTAAAAAGATATTGATGATTGAGGGGAAATTATTGTTAGATGCGCAAAACTTGTTCAAAACAATACCCTTTATAGTTTTCCCAAGGAAGAAGAAGAGGGAATCCATAGACATTTTTAATGTTTTATTGCTTGAAACTTAGCCACTGCTTCTCTCTGTTAGTTTAGTCCTTAGCTGCTGCTTCTCAATATCTTCTACAAATTGTCCTGATTTGCTAAAACTCCTCAGGCTTATTACAAAGACTATTACAAAGCATTTTCAAATCCATCTTGGATGTGCCAAGTTTATCTTCAGATATATCTCCTTAAATTTCTATATAAACTAGTATATGCAGAGTGTGTTGCTTTGTCTTTGTGTTTACACTTCAATGTTTCAAGTTTTCATGGCTTCATGACTTCATTTCACATTTGCTTCCAACCATCATCATGGATTTTCTCATTTTCTTTATGAGTTTGCATTTAAACACCCTCAAACTTTGTTCTCTATCTATCCAAAAACCTATCTTCAACATTTTGCGATCATTTTTACTAATTGGCAGGAATTAAAGTATGCCTGCAGGTATTTTTAAGTGAGCCTGTAGGAATTTTAACTTTCTTGGAGGGCATTTCCTAAGTCCTACAAGCATTTTTTACTTTCCTGGTGAGCAGTTCCTAAGGCCTGCGGGCCTACGTGCATTTTTGTTGTGAAAGCATGTTTGTCACCAATCCTATGCATGCATATGCAGGCATTTTCTTTTTCCAATTGCAGGCATTTTCCTTTTCCAGCTACAAGCATTTTCTTTTCAAATGTGGAAATTTTACTTCTTCATGCATGCTAAGATATTTCCATATTTCATATTTTATCATATTTTCTTCATATTTTAATCCAATATAAATACTGGAACTATTGTCTTTTGAGACGGGATGTGACATGCCATAGATTCTTTCTCTATTTGAAATAGAAGCATACTTGGAATCTACATATATAATATCAATTTCATATAGAAATCAAAGTAATTCAAAATCTTCTAACAACTGAAAGTAATTGCACCACTTTACCACATCAAGGTTGCCATAGACAGAGATAGATTTCTGAGAATACAATGTCATCATGGAATTCTGTTAGAAGTCAAGAAAGACTCCTTTAAGTCGATATTCAAGTTCTCCATGATCCACAGAGGTCACCATGCATGAATCAATATATTGTTGTAGATGCACACTTCATGTTCATTTGTTGACTATTTTAGAGCACTCCATTTTACTGCCAAGTTCAAATGATCACTTCAAAAACTACCTTCGTTGGGTTTGAAAATGACCTCTTTGTTGCCATAAATATTGTTCAAGTAGTACTGTAAAATATCTTCAAAAGTTGCTACAGAAATCACCTTCACTTTTGTTATCTTTCCTTTATCATGTAGGTACCTTGGTTTTTGTCCATCCTCATGCCATAAGTGGGTTGTGTCTGGGTTTCCATGTTCCTGTCATGTGACCTATTCTCTCAACAGGAAATCAAAACCTCAAACTTCATCAAATAATATTAAGATTTTTGCTCCAATTTCCTCATGTTTTTATACTTAGAAACATTCATTATGAGTTTGTAAAAAGAATCGCTCAAAACCCAAGTCATAGAGATGCTACAAGACTATCATAAATACTCTTCAATTCATTTCTCCTATCCAAATCAATAGTGTGAATCTTAGTTAGCTCATACAAAGGTCCAGTACATGTATGGAAGTGCATTGTTTTCCTGCCTATTGTCCTCAAGTCTTTGAAAAATTCCATGTCAAATTTTAAAATGCTCTAACCCTTCAATCGTCTCTTCCTACTAAAAGGAAAGTGGATGTAGTATACAAAATGTACAATCCTCGAACTACAATCAAAAGCACTAGTTAACTGATTGATAAGTTACACCAAGGTCACTACAAATGATGTTTAAACAAAAATTTACTGTAGCATTTCATTATTGGAAGTCATATTCAAGGATCAACAAATCTCAATTCATGGATCATTTCACACTAACGCCTAGATGAAAATTTAAACCTAGTAAACTAAATCCATCCATGAAAAATAGATACTAAGGCCTGGAAATTCATTTTGGTAATTTGGTTGCTTATGCTAAAGAACTTATCTTATTGTTGTTTGCATGCTATAAATATTTACATCATTAAGGATGATTGGAACCAATAAGTAAGTTTACAAGTTCACAAAATCGGTACAGTAACCAAGGACAAATACAACACAATGAGCCCCATTTTCTTGCACTTAGTAGAATAACCAAGACACAAATCTTCCACCGAAACGTGGTTCACAGGGTCAGCCTAGTAATCCAAGTTCAAAGACAACAGAGTAAATTGTTGTTGTTGTTGTTTTTTTTTTTTTTGCTCTGAGTTTGTGTTTCACCGAGATGGATATAGAATAATAGTGATGTAGTAGTGATTCATGCTTAAAAACAACATATTATTTTGATACAATCTGGAGGTTTTTTTCCTGAAACAGTTTTCACAACTTCAAAATCTCTATGTGTAATTTAATGTGAACCTTATTTATTTTTTTCTTTTGATTTTACTGTCTGTAATTGAAATTACTTGGTTGAAAACGAGCACAATTGTATGATAATGAAAAGGCACACACACATAAAAAACCATAGTTAATAAAATAAATAGATTTCTTCCCTGCCATCCAAGTTGATTCAGTCTAACTTTAGTTTCTTGATAAAATCCGAAAATTATGCCATTCTTTATGAGTGAATATTGTTTCCAGTTCATCAACTCTTAGAAACTTCTTAATATACACCATCATATGCCAACCCAACACAATGATATTTTTCGATTAGACTAGAGATCATACCAATTTAGAAGCAGAACGCAAATCATACCTATCATCAAGTTCTTTAACTTTAAACATTGTGAGGTTTGGGTGGTCTTTTTACTCTTTCCCTTGAACCAGACATGGAAATATAAAACTCCTTAATTGGATTTCAAGTTGGTTGAGTGTTTTCTTTTCTATTTTTTTGAACTGTAGTGATTGGCTCCTCCATTCCTAGACTGCACTAGATTCTAGTTACCTTGCATTTGGAAGATTCCTTTCACTCTACTAAAAGTACTTTATTTTCCTCAGTGTTTTATAGAGTTGGATCCAAATTTACTCTTTAGATATTGTAATCCCAATAGCTTTGCACTAAAAAATATTTAGATATGTTCTTTAAATCTAGATCTTGTACTCCCATCAACTTTGCACTAAAATAGATTTAGATATGTTTTTTAAATATAGATCTTATATTCCCATAAGATTTGCACTAAAATAGATTTAGATCTGTTCTTTAAATCTAAAAATTGAGCTCTTTAAATCCTAAAATTGAAGATATTCTTTATTCATATTCTCTCTTTTTTTATCTCTTGAAATATCCACTTGATTCTTCCTCTTTTTTTTTCTAAAAACTCATAACTCATGACTCGACCAAAAACATTGAACCCTCTTCCTCAAACATAATTTCAACTTTTAATAAGTGTTTACCAAAAGTAATACCCCAACAAACATGCATTGAATTTATTTCCTTTTACTTCATGTCCTTGTAAATGTTTTACAGAGTAACTAGCCTCTGTTTTTCCCATCTATTTTTTTCCAACATTCTTTTATCCTTTTTTTCATAGGGAAATGTGTTTTCATTGTATTCTAATGCCGAGTTTATCCAGGTCTTTGACCGTGATACAAGTAAACTATAGGGATGATAAATTCCATGATGTAACCCTCGAGAAACACAACCCACCATTTTACATAGAATGAAGAAAACAATAATAAATTTCGTACCTTCATAAAATTTTAAGTGCTTGTTGACACAATAAAAAATTTACAATTATAGATAGTATTAATAGGTGGACTTCATGGACTCAAATAAATTATTATTTTCCTTCTCATGTGACTACTATAATAGTGCATGTTGTCTTGGATTTATCAAGGATATCCCTTGTCTACCATCAAAGATAACTAAACGTCGCATTTCTCCCAACCATGAAAATGTGGCTTTTATTAAAAACAAATATGGCTTTGAATGACAATTCTCAGGGTACAAGGAAGATATTCTGCAACTCTTTTTACTCTGCAGGGAATTGAACACAGCTATTGAAATATGAAGCCCTGTCTCTGTAACAATATTCCTTCATATATAGAGACAGAACCATCCAAATATTGCCATCAGTCTGTGCTATCGTAAATGAATACTTTCCTCCTTTAATCCCAACTTCAATATGAGTTGTATATTTCTTAGTGTTCTGCTTTATTCCCACATTATTCCCTTCATGTTTTCTTTGATCCCTATGTATGATTTAGTTGTTGTCTATTTAAATAGATAAATATATCAACGATGTGCTTGTAATTGTATTGTTCTCTATCTAGAATGATCATCATATAGTAACTTTTATGCATGTTTGTTTGGCTATGGGAGCTACACGCAGTTCTGAGATGTGGTGATGATGTTGAGATTTAGAGAATCAATATTTCTCACGTTTGGGGTGTTCCCTTTGGTGTTGCTTCAGCAATGTGGCCATAGCATCTCATCTTCAACAACATCAGATAAGATTAATAATAACAATGGAAATCCAAGGAGGTCGAATGGAGCAGTTTTGATTAATGGTTTATGGAATTCAATGATGATCAAAGGACCTGCAACTCCTTCTGCTCCCTCCAAATGCATAAATTCTGCAAAGGCTTCTCACTGTCCTCCAGGATGGAAACAAATTCACAAGGATTTGGATCACAAAAATATTCCATAGATATATTACCATGATGGTGAATGAATATCAGTCAATATGGTTATATTTAATGCTTGATTTGATGGATATAGAGGAAAAATCTTGAACAGTTTTCAAAGGCAATAATTGTCCTCTTACACATGGATCTGAATCTATTTAGACTACTAATGTAAATAATGGGTACCTCGTTGGAGATCATCTTTATCTCTTTTGGCTATGGATCCATATATATGTGTGCCAATAAATCCCAACTTGATCATTCACTTTTAGCAGTAGTTAACCACAATCATGATGTAAATATTTATAGCATGCAAATGACAGTAAGATAACTTCTTTAGCATAAACAACCAAATTACCAATGTGAATTTTCAGGCCTTAGTATCTATTTTTCATGGATGGGTTTAGTTTACTAGGTTTAAATTTTCATCTAGATAAAGTAAATACGACATCATCTAGGTAATTTTATTAAGTTAAATTTTGTTAAGACTTAAGTTTTTATCTTTCAATGAAAAATTCACCAAAATTTACAAGTTTTTTTTATTATGTGAAAGAATCCCTAAGTATTATACAAGGTTTTCTAATTTTGTTAAATATTTGTCTTATTTCACAAGATTTCACAATTTTGTAAAAGATTCGCCAATATTTTACAAGATTTTATAATTCCATGAAGATTCGCCCATATTTTACAAGGTTTTATAATTCCATGAAAGATTCACCAAAAAATTATCTATACATATTATATTATTGATAAAATAGCCTTCACACTTTCTCATGTATCACGGGAATTCAGCCATTTATTATATATATAAATTTATGGGGGGTTCTTAAAATTTTCGCTAGTTTGCTTGTAGTCTTCTCAAACACCTGCAACTCAAAACATACCTCATGATCCACCATATTAATGAGGTTCCTTCTCTGAAACTTGAATGCATTCAAACATTGAATGATTGATTGAAAGAGAGGAAGGTGAAAGTGATCTTTGCAATTTCTTATGAAGTGGCTCATTCTCCATTTTAGATTCTTGAATGACCTTTTGGAAACTCTCCAAAGAATTCTGGGTGGACTTCAATTCATGTTTGAGCTTGAAAATTTATTCATTATCTATTATGGAAGCTTCATGTAAAATCTCAAAAATCTCAATAAATAACTTCTATCAAAAAGCAAACACTTGATATTACCTTTAATTGTTGGTTTTTCCTTCTGGATATTCTCTATGACTCCATTGGAATTTTGTGCCTCTATGGAATCATCTCTCCAATCCCATTGGGACATAAGTGCACTAGTTTATTGGAGAGTGTCTAGGTCCTCTTGAATCTTCTAGTCATTCATCTTAAGTGGCCCTTCAAAATTGGAAGGTTCATGAAAATAATACTTCTCTTTGTCCAGCATGGGATCAACCTTAGGAATCCCATGTGGTGAATGTGAGATCAATCCTGGAACCCTTTATTCTATTGCAAAAAATTCATATTCTTCAGGATCGTGGGAACTTGTACTTGCATTAGTCTCATAAATTGAAATATCTATGTCACCAACATAGAGGAATGAACATCCATTAGTAGATGTCTCTCCTTGGCACCCATCAATTGGTACATTTCCATCATAGCATCTACCACTAGATTCCTTTGCAAAACTTGTACACTCATTAGTAAGTACCCCATCATGACACTTATCAATAAGTTACTCAAAAGCTCTTTATAATTTCATGTCGACAATTAAATAATTTCCAAATAAGCCTATTTGCAAATAATGTTTCACAAACCTACTAGCTCCCTAGGTTGATATGGAGACATAAATTTTGTAATAAGGGGCTATGGGACCCAAAAGGACTTTATTTTACCATATTCACATTTAAATGGGTCACAAAAATGATAAATTATAAGAAAATAATGTGGCATGGATTCATGAAGACACTTGGAAGCTTGTGGAGCCTTTAGGTGTCTAGATTCCCCACACTCTTGGCATGATATTAATCCAAATTCGAACACATGGATAATGTAACATTATTGTATGGTTATGTGGTGGAAAATTTCATATTATGAGACAATGAATTCAAATTGGTAAAGGAAGGTAACTCTAATGGAAGAGGAAGAGTCTAGAAGACAAGGTGTGTCACTTGAAAGGAGATTCTATGCACTCTATGACAACAAATGATGGAAGATTCTATGACAAATATGACAAATTCAGACCTGATTGATGACATATAATAAATCTAACATGACAGGGCTAAAAATAGCCACCTATAGGTCGAATTTGCGAGTTAGAGGCAAGAATTCGAATTGGGGAAAGAATTGAAGCATGAAAAGGAAGACAAGTGTCATGATAGTTACTAAACCACTAAGATGAGTTGGAGGAATATCATGGAGGGAAATTAGACCTTAGGAGGCCTCATTAATTTAATAAAAGGATGTCCTGAGGAAGGATAATATATTTTGATCATTTTTTAATTGTCCTTTTCCATTTTTGGAGAGCTTTTGCTTTCCCATTGCACGCTGAGTGTACACTTACCCTGCTAGTGAACCAATTTTGAGGGAGTTGGATTCATTTCCAATTTGGTTGATGGAGAGACCATTCAAAACTCTCATGGGATCTTAATGAAGGATTTTTATTTTCAAGTTGAAGGTCCTACTTTTGAATTTTCATCTATCTCCCCATTCTCTCATTCCTTCTTCTCCATTTCCCCGCATTCACAATTGGTGGCGCACTTGTTGGAGTGATTCTTGCACCTTCTTGAGGATGGTTTACTCCCAAGATTTGATTTATGATGTATGGATCTGTAATATCATCTCCATATTCTCTATAATTCAAAATCTCATAAATACATGTATGAAAGGCTCACATTCCCCATGCTCTTAAATAACTAGTTTTCATGGATTTGGCTTCAATATTGAAGTAGCTTTATATCAGATTTGTATGAGGACATTTATATGAGTTTTATGATTATGGGGAATCAATATATTATGTATGTATTTGTAATATTATTTCCACATTCTCTGTAAGTCGAAATATCAGAGATACATGTATCAAAATCTTGCATACTCATGCCCTTGTATCACTAGTCTTCATGGATTTGGCTTCAGTCTTGAAGTAGTTTTATACCAGATTTGTATGAGGGAAATTATATGATTTGGATGATGTTGGGAAAGCCATATATGATGTATTAATCTGTAATTAAATTTCCATGTCCTCCGTGGGTCAAAATCCAATAAACTCATGTGTGAAAAGCTTGCATCCCCATGCCATTGAATCACTAGTTTCCATGACTTTAGCTTCAATCTTGAAGGAGTCTTGTATCATATTTGTATGAGGGATGTTATCTGAGTTTCATGATTTTGTGACAGACATATATGATGTGCTACTCTGTAATTTCATGTCCCTATGCTCTGTGGGTCGAAATCCAAGAAATCCATATGTGAAACTCTTGTAATTCCATGCAACTAATTCACTAGTTTTCATGTATTTGACTCCCATACTGAACGAGTTGTATACCATACTTGTTGTCACATACCCCAAATTTGCAAAAACATTTTATGTTTTAGGATACATTATGTTTTAATTTTATTATAACGTTTGAAATTAATGACCAAGTGGGGTCAAGGATAATTGCATTTAATTGTTGAATATTTTATTATTAAATAAATGAAAGATGAGACAACAACTTAGAGAGGATGTTAAATGAGTGTTTTACTGGTCACTTAGTGGAATAGGCTAGGTTGAGAGCAGATTGACACTTGGAAGCATCCTCAAACTACTTCTATCTGTTTCAGAAGGAAACTTCCCTATTTTTGTGGTCATATTCCCCAAGAAAGTGGAACAAGAGAAGGTGGCTCATTAAGTGAAAACTGACCCAAAATACCTAGGCATGTTAATAAAAATTCCCATTGAATTCAGCTGGGGCTGCACATTCTTCACTTGTGAAATTTCTGAGTGAAATTAGTGCTTAAGAAATTCGATGGAGGGGACAAGCAGTAGATTTTTGAGTGAAAAGTTCTGAAGTTATGAACTAGTGCAACTGATTTGAGATGAGTTTTTATTGCTACAAGAAGAAATATTACTACTAATTAATCTAAAGAGTTGCAGAGGTTTCTAAACCAGTTCTCTCACCCAGTGCTTTCAACTAGGTGGACCAGTAGACAGGCTCAGCGGTCCTAAGATTTGCAGTTCAGTTATCTTCAGGATTTGGTTGGGAGGAGAAAGTTCCTTAAGTTGTTGTCTCCTCTACTACATTACCAGGTTCTACATGTTCTTTCTAATTTCTCTATGCAAGTTTAGGAACAAGAAGGAATGAACTTAGGAAATAATATGTTTATGTATCTGCTTCATCTGTTATTAAAATTACTTGGAGAAAATCTTTTACTGTTAATAGATAGATGAATTCTAGATTAGATATGGATTAGAATCAATGATTAGGTTTAATTTCAACTTTACTGATGAATAAATACCTAACTGTATTTTTCCACACCTTCAAGAAGGTAGTACTCTAGTACAATAGGTGAGATTAAATTCTGATGAATAAATCAAATCGAGAATGTAGGATTATGTTTATTTACTTACTACATATTCTATATAGGAATGCTCAAAAGAAATATTTTCTATTTCAGAAGTTTCCTTAGCTAGAATACATTAATTTAAACATAAACAAAACTATCTTAAAGAAATACCTTTTAAAAAACCAATACACAGTCTTTGTAATGGTGCTCCTTTAACACAGTAATAATTACTATTTAAAGATTAAAATATTATAAACACATATAGTTATTAAATATTATATGAAACACGAAAATAACACAAATATAAGTAACCTATAAATAGTAAAATGAAGTATAGTAATCACTAGGTTTGACATTAACATATAGGTAATTTCATTACTATTGTAAGTTAGAATCAAACTTTAAACAAATTACAGTTAAATATTAATTTCTACACAGATTTTAAAATAAATAAATAAAATTATACAAAACCCTAATTTAGGGAAACTGTCAACCATGATCTTTTCCTTCTCTTTTCTAGAATAGGGTTATTGCAGTTTTACCCACATTTTATTTAAGCAAAAATTCTTCATTTATACAAATACAATTATCTATTTCATAAATGTCTTATTAAATAAGAATTTCACATAAAACAACATTATACTATTTATTAATTATATACTCTAAAACAAAAACAAAAAAAAAGTTGAAGGAAGTAATCCAAATTAATATCTACACAGCAGAGTAGAATTTTATTAAAATTACACAGAGTTATAATTATAACCTAAAAACTTAAATTAAAAACTAATTTGTGAAAATAACAATTTAGACCAGGTCACGAGGTCGAACCCTACAACCAAGAAAAATTACATTTCTACTACGAACATTTCATAATAAGGCAACCCTGTATTAATATTTAAATAAAATATTTTTTTTTATCAATGTAAACACCTTAGAATCGAAGACTGTAATTCCAAAAGGCCGCCAAATGTATTAAAATAACTCAGGTTCTTTTCAAAAACAAACGGTCTCTATCCTTTATCATTCTTAACAACCCACTGGTCGAGCCTTACGGCTATCATTTTAAACCATCGTGTGAATTAAAAACCCTAAATTATTTTAAAAATAAAACCACAGTAGTTTCCAATGAAGTCATGGCCAAATGGCCTATCCCAAAAAGTATTATTGTAAATCAAGTTATGGCTAAACGACCTTGCAAGTATTTCTTCAAAACATTTAAGTCACAGCCACACACCCTTTCCAATTAAACAATGTACATTATAACCACAACAAAGAAGTTGCATCTCAGTAGAACAGTATCACCCTTAACCCCACACATCATCGCAGGAGGAACCTCATGCAAGAACCAAGGCTTACCAATTGGTAGAGAAGTGTGGAGACTTCCTCTCGAAGCAGTCTATGCTACCCAACCTCTAGTTTCATATGTAAACAACCTGCACATTAAAACAAATAAAAAGTATGTTCTTATTTATAAAAGAAAACTACATACAGTAAAAATAAGATAAAGCTTTTGCAGGCAGAAACTTTCCTGTAGAAATCACCCTCGATCGCGCAGAGATTCATTTGCACATTTGCTTTGGCCAAGGAACTCTTTTACCCTAGAAATCTAAGAGAAGTACTGCCAAGAAATATCGACGAGGTAAGAAAGGCACAACTAAGACTATTTTTCCAACCTCCCAACTATCAGCGAAAAAATCCAGATAAGCAATGAGCTAAAAAACCAGAGACTACTCTGCTAGCAGTCGAGGAATACATTTAGAAGTTGCAAGGGTTAAGGCCACTCACAGAGCCAGTCTTTGGAGTTGAAAACCATTACTCTGATAAACAAAAATGATGGTAGCAGGGCCATGTGGCCATGAGCCTCTAGCACTCTCCACATCAGTAAAAAGATAGGGTAAATGCAAAAATTTAGGTTTTTCGAGATCTTTATAGTATGTTGACCCAACTCAAAAACCCTAACCATTAAGAATCGACCACGTGGAGTTCAATATGTATTTGAATTATGCCTTTTTCTCTATAGTTTCGAGAGCCCTTTTTGGTGTATCCTGCAAACAAGAAGTTAACATAAACCTTCGTTATAATCTCTTCCAAAACTCAATAGATTTCTTTGTTACATAATATGCATAGCATAATTTTGAAAAGGTATCATTGTCATAATCTTGCTTAAATAGGATTTATTAACTATAGAATGAAAACCATGTAAAAGGGTAGTATTATGTGCAAGGTTTTGCTTTTAAAATCATTCTCTAGGTAATGACTTTCCACCCATAAACAAAGCAATATTACATCACTTATAAACTTATCTTGGATTCATTGCATTTACACTTGGCCATTACCTAGGTTTTAATAGAACTTATTGTGCACAAAGCTGATAGTTTCTTATATAATAGTCATTTCTTTAAAAAACCACTTATGCTATGAAACGAGAACTCGACACAGTTCTCGTTTTTCTCTCTCCTAATTTTAGTAGCCATTATTACCTCCATTTCAAAAAGGGTTGATACTAGTATCACACATTTTCATTTTCATGCATTTTTTTGGGCCTTTGAATCATCTTTGTCGTAAAATAATTTTAATTTATATTTTCAAGTGTGTTTTTTAGAAATGTAACAAAATAACATACATTTAGAAGCAAGTTATAATGAAAAACATATACATTTTGCAATTTTTTTTTTTAAAATAAGACATTTTTATCGACAAAATAAGACATTTTTACTGACAAATTTGTAAAAAAATCTAGAAAATAAAAACATTAAAAACCATTTTCAATGGATTTTCAGAGATATTTTGTATAAAAATGATATTATTTTATATTTTTTTCCAAAAAGTAACCATTCACATAAATTCAAGAAAAACTATATCACATATTTCTAAATAACATATTAAAAACATTATATATAGAAATTTTATTTCTAAAATAAAGTTTGAAAGTCCAAATATTACTAATATATCTTATCAAAAAGTTGTCAAATTTAACATTTTCTTCAAGACATGAAACTAATCAACAATATCAAGCTGGCAATCAAAATTGGAATTTTCTGAGCTTGGCTTCCTTGAGGAACAGTAATGTCCTCTTCCATTGGTTCTTCTATGTCTACAAGATTCCCAAATTGTCCATTTCCAAACATCCCTGCTAATGGGGGTTGACGCTCTTTTGACATCTTTGCCACAAGTATTTCAATAAAATATTAAAAAGTACATTTAAAAAATTACATCAATATTACATTAAAAAAATTAAATAAAAAAGTCCCCAACCCCCTAAACCCCCCCACATTAAATTTAAAAAATATAATAAAATTTTAAAACCCCCGTAACAATAACATCAATATTACTTAAAAAAATAAAAAAAATAACACCCCTACATTACATTTAATAAAATAAAAATAAAAAATAAAACCCCCTAACTCCCCACAACATTGTATTAAAAAACATTACATTAAATCCCTCCCCCAACCCCCTAAACAACCCTCACAACATTACACTTAAAAAACATTGAAAACAAAATTATACCCCCTAACCCCTAAACTCAACCCCACCCACACAACATTATATTAAAAAAATATAAATAATTTTTTTTTAAAAGCCCTCCCCCTAACCCCCACAACATTATATTTAAAACAATATTAAAAATTAAATTTTTAATCCCCCTGACCCCCTAAACGCTCCCCTAAACATTATATTCAAAACAAATTAAAAAAAAACTCTTGTCCCTCCCTCATCTTTTCCCTGCGAACTTTAGAGTTTTTTCACATTAAGGATTTTGTTTCCTTTATATTTTTGGCATTATTATAAAATGAAATATAATTATCTTCTTAAGAGCTTTTTGTGAATAAACATAATTGTCACATATTTTGTTAAAGATGGACTACCATCATTCTAAGTGTTATATATAATTATGTATATTACAATGTATCCCATCATTTATTTTATTATACTATTTATTCATTAATAAAATATGAGTTTTTTATAATGTTTTATTTTTAATTACATAATAATTTAAAATAAAATTGAATATAAATTTTAAATACCTCAAAACATCATTACTAATTATTTAAAAACATTTTTAATAACATATAAAACATGTATACTCCAATTTGATAAAAAAAAAACCATTAAAACATGTATACTCCAATTTAATAAAAAAAACCATTGATTCTATATAAATAGTTTAAAAGTATTAAAGTACTATGTTAATCCAATCAAATACCAAACATTAGGCTATTTGGATTAAGTAAATAGAAAGAATAAATTTTCTAAATACAATATATCGTGTTCAAATTGTTGATTCAAAACCAATAAATCAAATAGCATTTCTTAATATATTTGGATAATTGCTGGTATATTTTTTGGGAAAATATATTTCTTAATATACTTTAATGTGATATGGTTAATATTAAACCGTTATAAATTATTGAATAATTGCTGGTATATTTTTTTGGAAAATATATTTCTTAATATACTTCAATGTGATATAGTTAACATTAAACCTTTATAAATTATTTGATTGTACCTAAACCAGAGTCACAAGTCTCTTCTCACTCATGAACGTATACTTGCCATACCCTTCAGGGATAAGTTCAGATGATAAATCATCCACAAAGCACGTTCCAGATTGGAATTGTGAAGCCCTAAACCTAACTGGGGTCTCGAAACGGATAGGCTTAGAATACCACACCTGAAAACAAAATCCTCCTTTCCTTACGCCCTAAACGTGTCCACCAAAACTGCAGCCCGGCTTTCAGACTTCCAACTATCGGACCACCCAGACGTCTTACTAGTCTAGTAGTCTTCGGCATCTCATCATAACTTATTTATAACAACTATCTGATTTATTCCCATTGGATCGGCAAACATAAGTAGTGGCGTGCTTCACTTCCGCTTTCGGTCGATAAACTGATTCGAGCCCAATTTACGGGGTTTTTGAAACTTAACGTTTAGTGAACTAAAAAACCGAACTTACATAGTTGGTTGGAGCTAGGAGGAGAACTCTTTCTGTTTTTAGTGGTTTTGTTGTTTGATGGTATATTTCTTTGGGAACCGTGGAGAAGAAAAAAGGGAGGAGGGAGCGGAGCTCCGCTCCCTCCTCCCTTTTCTCTTTTCCGCTTCCCTCCTACCTTGAACATTGTAACCTTCACCAATCCCGGTGAACTTGGTCCGACCTTTTATATGAATTTTCGAGTGCACTTCCAACGATGACCTCGGGCTTGAATTTTATGCCATCTGTCTGCATGAAGGATGCGAGATTTCGAACCGCTGGTGGTGAAGAAACTAGTGGATTTACAGGTGAAGCTCGGTAAACAACATCATTCCCTGGATGTAGGTTATTAAGGTCAATTGCCTCTGAATTTTTCTATCGATTTCTAATTGGTAGTGGGAATACAGAAGTTAATATATAATGTTTATATCATTAGTAAGATAATCTATCCTAGCCAATTTTCACTCTCCACTGATTTAGAGCCTGCTTGCGCATCCTATTTTACTTATGGGGGGCCCGAGGGGTCATCACCCGTAATGCGATTCTTTTGGTGCCATATAGAGCTGTCGGTGTCGTATTGAGCCCCACCCACTATTTCATTCTCCATAACTGGTTCATCATTAAATCATTAAATATTTGGTAGCCAACAAGCCGAATCTGCATCGACCAGGGTGAACAGCGTAGGCGGGGACTTAACTATTAGGTCAGATTGATTTCCTTAAATAATATATATAGTAATATTTTTGGAGACCCTTTTGGCCATTTTACGTCGGATATGCCTTCAGATTGGTCTTGACTTCTTTGGACCAGTCACTTTTCACAAAGTGATGCGCATACAGTCTCAGTGAGCAGGGTTCAGATTTTTTATGATCGTGCATGTATCTGATCAATTGGTTACATTAATAGTATTGAGATGGATTTGGGCACCCATTTGGCCATTTATTCCTCCTACACAATCAGTTTGGTCAAATTCTATCTCCAAGTAGGGTTTATACATAATTGTAGCACCAAACCAAACCAAATCTGCACCAAACCAAATCACATAATGAAAGAATCTCGTGTGCTTGGTTGAATGATGTGTGAAATCAAATCGAAAGAGACGTTGTAAATCAAATCTATCCGTGATCGGTCTCAATCGAGAAGGAAAGGCCACTTCAACTGGGTCAAATGCATGTGGATCCGCATCTTTAGGGTTCTATTCAAGGTCAACTGCTTCTGCCTTTGCTCTAGTTGCTTCTACTAAAAATCCAAATGTTACACTATGTACCTGTTTATGTTGGTGTTATTCGTTCGCTATATTTATTTGCTTTCGCTAGGTATCGCTAGGTTGGGGTTGTTGGTTGATCGGTAGTGTGGGAGATAAAAAGTAGGAATTTTGCATTCCAATTCATTTTTTAGATAGATAAATAGAAATAAGGTATATGCTAGTGCTAATATTTCTCCAAGGTTTATGTTACAAGTGGAAATATCTTCATAAAACAATCAAGGAATGAACTCATACATTTTTGTCTTACTATCAAGACTTTACAATAATGTGTATAGATGCAGTCAAAATATTAAACTTTTTATTTATACATTTTTGTTCTCATATTAAATCATATACCATGTATAATGTATACATTACACACGTAAAGGGTTGTACATAATGTTGGGAATTTGTTTAAATTGTTTATATGGGGGAGTAACCTTCAAATATTAGTTAGGATAATTAATCAATAAAATTAGTGTAAATATTATTAACATATAGTGTTAGTAAAAAGCTAATATATATATATATATATATATATATGGAATATAAGCATTGTAATTAAATTTTTTTATTTTTATTATGTGAATTTAATGTAGCTCTTGATATAAGCCCTTTCCATGAATCGAGAAAAAGGGCAACATTAATGGTCTTTCTCTGGTAATGTGGTGTCGTTAACGTCGACTCACTTTTTGTTCGAATATATGGACTACGGTTTGTTCAAAAAGTGCACCTAGATGTGTAGGATGGCATGGGTTATAAAATGGAGTTGGCTAATCTTTATACCATTTGCACCTTTTTAGGCCAGTTTGGTCCGAATCTGGTAACACGATTTGTTGTTGAAAATGAGTTTTTCAATGTTAAAATTGCAATTTTTATTGCAGAAATGGATTTAAGACCTTCGATTACCCTTGGGGGACCCATATTATACAATTCCAATCACTAAAAACTTCCCTTTGAACAATTTTTTCCTGATTTTGGTGAGAAAACTCACCGGAGTTTAGGTGCAAATGGTCTAGGTTTAGCTTACTGCTTCTAAAATACACAGTAAGAATTCATTGTAAAAATATAAAATCTAGGACTAAAAATGTCCAAGAATTTCAGATTTTTGAAGATGAATGTCCATCCCAAATAAAAAAAAGGTTTGTTTAAATGTGCAAAGATTTTGCTTGAATTTTCAGCTTGATTTGGGGCATTTTTGGTAAAAAAATTCAAGGAATTGTCAAATAGCGAGAGTGAAGGTGCTTAGGGTTTTTTGAGCTGCATGATTTCATTTATGTTCTTAAAATTGCCCAACAAACAACAAAATATTCAGATTTAGTTAAAAAAAACTTTAAATAAATTCACCATATTCCAAAAACAAATGGGAAAAAAACGCAGTTCCATTTAATAACATGGATAGATGTTATTCTCACATATATTAACATTCCATTTAATAACACAGATAGATGTTATTCTCACATATATTAACACCACCTAGGAAACAAAGGAAAGTAACAAATCAATCTATAAGAAATTAGTGGTGGATCGATTATTCCCACAAGACCTTAGTTGAGTTGTGCATTTAACATTTAGAGGAGGGAGGGGGTTGTGTTTTAAATTTTGTAAATGTAATGTTGTTGGGGTTTAGGGGGTTAGGAGGGGTGTTTAATTTTTTTTTTAATGTAATGTAATGGGGGTCAGATGGTTAGGAGTTTAAGTTTTTATTATTATTATATCGAGTCGTTCATGTGCCGAAAATATAGATTCTGATGGGGTGTCAAAATCCATGTATGAGTTTGAATAATTTCACATGAAACATTTGAGATGTTTTTTATTAGTATGATGTATGTAATTGAAACTCTAATTGAATTTTTTATCATTTATATGAATAGTGTGCTCTTGTAGGGTATAATATATGATTTCATTATGAATCACACCATAATTTGTTTGATTTTAAATGGTTAGAATGGTGAAATTGTTTATGAATTTTTTTTTTTTGTTTAACATGTAAGTTTCAAAAAAGTTGTAATTTGTCTCTTGAAGAAAAAAACCGTTTTCCAATTTGGGGGTTGATTTCAAGGGTTTTGTAAACAATAGTATGGCATGTTTAGGCCATGACACTATTTTTTACCCTGAAAAAAAAACATGTATACTGGTATTAACACTTTTCTATTTAGGGGGTGTTTTTGGTGTTTTTTATGCAAAAATCATCATTTTTATCGCTAGAGTTCTTGTTCTTAGTATAAAGTTCTCGTTTCATAGTATAAGTCGTTAAAACCTAATTTTATGAAATAATCACCTAAGATTATACCTTGATACAAGTAACATTGTAAGATAAGATCTAGTTGCAGAACTTATGTTTCTCTAGAATTCTTGTAGGATTGTTTTAGTATAACATCAAAAAAAG
>LPNX010312722.1:0-67412 GCA_001517045.1 Pseudotsuga menziesii | reverse complement strand
AATAATGCATTATGCCCTTTCATTCTTAATTGCACAAGAATGAGCTATACCAAGTAAGCGGTGCCCTTTAAATGATTTTGTTAGATAATAATAATCCTGATTATAAACTATGCCAGAAGTCTATACCTATCTTTATTTTCATGTTGTTATTATATTATATATTATGACTTTCTATAAACTATGCCAGAAGTCTATACCTATCTTTATTTTCATGTTATTATATTATATATTATGACTATAAACTATACCATTAGTTTATATCTGTTTTTATTTTCATGTTGTTATTATATTATTGTGCGGAGAGGCGCTTTACAGCCAAGTATGGGGGAGATCTTGTCACATAACGTTCCATAACGTTCCTCATGTAAATGTCGGCTATAAATATTATGAGGAAGATGCAACATTCCTCATGTAAATGCAGTTTATAAATATTATTTCCGATTACGAGGGAGATGTTGTAACGTTATGTGACGTTCCTCATGTCAATGTCGACTATAAACATTTACATCTATTTACTTATGATTTCCGATTATGAGGGAGATGTTGTAATGCTATGTAACTTTCCTCATGTAAATGTCGGCTATAAATATTTACATCTATTTACTTATGATTTTCAATTATGTAGGAGATGTTGTAACGTTATTGCGTCGAGAGGCGCTTTACATCCCAGCATAGGGGTTCCATTAATACAAGAAATGCAATATCATACCTGAAGGTCTCCAGGAAAAAGAACAAGCTTGAGAGAATCATACAACCCAAGTACAAGCCACGATAAACTACAATTCCCACGCACGCAATGTTAAACCCGCGATAGAAACCAGCAAGACCATCAGATTTCCATGTTTTCTTGTAAACATCAAGAAGCCCACTAAATTGCCTCTCTTCTCCTTTCTTTGTAGATCTGGCATCATTAGCCAGCCGAGTTCGAGCATAGTCCAGAGAATAAACAAGAAGGAAGGAGAGAAGACGCACCAGCTGCACCACCAGAGGCCAGATTTCCAGCAAACTATTTCCAGTAACCATCCCTCTCTTTGTTGAAATCAAAGAGGCTCCTAAAATAATCCCTAAAGGCAAAGTCCAATGCCTGTGATCAAACCACAAATCCAGTTACAAACTAAAGTTCACATCTTGGCTCAAATGAACAAAAAACAAAAACATATATCAGTATGCATCGCCTTGTAAAGCACGCAGAAAAGCATATATGAAAAATTGTATTTACCTGAGTATGGAAATAATGGATTACATTTGCAGTGTTTCCTCTCCACAAAGAAATCACACCTTCTTCCTTGATTATCCTACCAAAACAATCAGTAATTCCTTGGTATGGCTCAGAAAGACGTCCAGATTTCAACATTTCATCCTGGCTTTGTATCAATAGTTTGATACGCTCAAGAGAGGCATCTCAAGTTTTTAATACTGCAGCAGAAACCCCTCCCATCAGAAAATCCATCATAAAACCAGTAAAACCTTTTTCTGCCGGCGCTAGAATAAACACAGGTGAATGGCCTAGGGACAAAGCTACATTGGTTCCATGAGAACCATGCAAAAATGCACTCCGCAAGCCACCACAACTCCGGACAGGTGCTGACAGTGTTCGATCTCCACCATTCTAGAAATCCTGCCAGCTTGGTGTACTCCTTGAACCAAGATAAGTTTGACAAGACTTTGTCCATTCTGCCATTGAAACCTGGAAAAATTACTGTAATATTAGAAACCCAGAGAATTTAAATTAGAACGAGGAAGATAACAGCAAAGCTGCATAATCCCTGTGCAGCGTTGTCTGTATCAGCTTTGATCAGATATGCTTGCCAAATGGTCATGCACTGATGTCTATATTGATTTGCAATATACTGATAATTAATAAAGACCATGTGGTACAGTACTGATTTCGTTTAGTTCTGTACGTCTTCAAAGGTAAAGGGAGGTTGGTGGAGTATATGTAGATCTCAACCGCTGGATGAATATAAATATGCTATCTGCACCCTGTCCAAAAGAGATAAACTCTTGACATGAGATTGCAGTAGTACAAGATTCTCTCATTCTTTTGCCAAATGGATATTAATAAAGCTGTTTTTCTCAGGTTTGTATTGTTTTGGAGTCCTCTTTTAATATATTTTGCTGGAAGCAAAGTATCATTTAAAAAAATTAAAACGGTGTCTACTGGATGTGAGATGAGAATGTCATTGTCCAGCTGGGAAGGATGGTATAGCTTAACATGGGAGACATTCACTGATAGGATGAATATGCAATTGCTATAACTGGGAAGACATTCACTATAGGATGAATATCTAATTGCGATCGATCTTGAAGTCATTTGCACCTACATACTTGTTGCAAAATCGGATAGAAGTCATAGCGGAGTAATATATGCATTGATGATAGTTTAGCTCACTGAAATGATTGTTTTTAACTAGTATAGATTCATTTTAAATCTGATTAATTATTTAAAAAGATTTAATTTTTTAAATGATACAATTTTTAAGGTGTTTTTTTTAATATATTTAATCATATTTAATAATAAAAATCTCACTCACTATAAAACTTGTCCACCAGCGTAGATCCAAATCCTAGGCTCTATTAAGCCTTGAGAGAGATCAAATCACCCTAGGTGCAAACATCTTCTCAGGTATTGCACTCAAAGAGGTTTGCAACGTGAGAGATTTGATCCCTCTCGGCGTTTGATAGAGCCTAGGATTTGAATCTACGCTGATATATTATATATTATGTTTTAGATTTGAGATATAATTCAAGTTATTTACAATGAGGATGAAGCATGGATGTTACTTTAAAATTTTGAAGCAATAAATATATATATTTTTAAATTTAAATAATGCATTTTTTATATTAATTAATATATAAAAATTATATGTCTATAGTTTTTACTATTTTTCTTTATATTTACTATACCGGACACTATTTCTCAATTTATTTAAAACAAATAATTTTATAACATACATATTTATACACCTAAATCTATTATTTTCCATTCCATATTTATCTTTCTAAGCCATGGTTATTAATTATTTTTCATATTTATCAGGAATTCTCTAAACCATGGTTATTAATTAGTAAGAGTGAATTCCAAATAATTTAAATCTATTATTTTCCATATTTATCAGGAATTTTCTAAATTATGGTTATTAATTAGTAAGAATGAATTCCTAATAATTTATTTTAATGAGGTAACCCTATAATGTAGTGGCCTAGTTTACAAGAAGTATTGGACTAAACGAAAACTCAATTGTTTGATGTTGACATTTGAATGATTTAGGCCTTTGATTAAAATGATTTGAGGTGGAAAATTTGATGATTTCTCGGGCCACATCATTTTAAAAATAGTCAACCACAACACGTTACAATGACACTGTGACACATGTCTACCATTATTCGATGTGGAATAGATTGACACATGTCTACCATTATTCGATGTGGAACAGATTATAAGGAAACGTTTTGACAAGTGATTTTATGAAATACCTTTGATATAAATTGGTTTTATTTGTCATTTTGTATCGCATTCCACCTCAGTGCATATTAATTTGATGAAGCGACGCATGTCTATATTTAAAATATAAAACATAAAACAGGAAAATAGCGGGGGGTTTCCATGTGAGTGAGACGGATGTTGAATGTCAAAGGAATTTGGTCTTCCATATAAATAGAAAGCCTGGAGTCGTGTTCCACGGAAAAAAGAAAGGGTGGAATCGGTGGACAAACAGAAAAAAATAAAAAAATATTTAGAAATATGTTTTAATTGCAGCATTCTCCACCAGAGCCACTCCCTGCTACCTCCAATATTTCTCTTTGGAACTTTCACCACTGCTTTAGAATTTTATCTACATTGAAAGAGGTCAAAGTTATCAAAATAGCAACAATCTTCTTGTCATTTAACCCATCAAACACGGGTTTGATAATCGAATCGAGGTGAACCCTTCATCAACCATAAGGAATCCAAGCCAAGAAGAATGAGAATGGTGTTTACTTGTAGAACAACACGTAACAAACATGCATACCTGTAATCCAGGGAATTTAACAAGTACGATTCACATACGCATAACGAGAAGAAAAAATACTGCAATCTCAACAACTGTACTATATACTGAAGAAAAAATACTAAAATCCCAATGAAATGGTGTTATCAGACCTCTAGGGAGCTGGTTAATTTCCCAGTCTGAAAAACCGTATTGTACTGAAGAAAGAATATTAAAATCGCTCAGAACTGGTTACTCAATGGTTGTCATACTATCAAGGAGCAATATATTGACATAGAAATAGATGGGCAGATAAAAACTAAAACACTCACCTCGCGAGGGCCAAGGGAACCTGTCCACCAAGAAGACCAACTGATTGTCATTAGATACATACAAATCCAGACACCAGTCTCTGAAAAACATACATCAACTACCCATTTCAATAAATATGCATCCAAAATTTGAAAAAAAGAAACATAATCCACGAGTTCATCGAAACTTCCCTACCAACCTCATATCGGTTATCAACGCGATGTTATAAGACCATATTATGGGTTGGATCCATTTAAAAAAAATGAACCAATTAATAAAATTTTAACGGATTTCTGTACAATTCTTGCCTACGAAACGATCCAAATGATCTGAATGATGATCATATACGATTTCCAAATGGAATCAGTGTTGCAATTGAGAATTGAAAACAACTGAGCAGAGATTTGAACTGGGTTCCTGCAACAAGTTCATTACTTGAAAGAGGAGTGTGGCATAACATAGATAATAGACAAAGGATGAACTATAACGGGTGATAATATCGCAGCAACCCATGGGCTCAATGCCACTAGATCACAGGTTACTATTGCAGCAGAGGTCGTGTTCATGTAGCTGTAGCCAAGAACATCCAACTACTAACTCAGAGAATCCATCTAATAAAAAAAATAACTCAGAACCCGAAACCATTTGCAATATTTGTTCCATGGGTGGATCTGGATAATTGTTTTTATCTAAAGCGCAATTTAAGTTTCTAAAATCAACATATAGTCTAATTTTTCCAGATTTTTTCCTTACTAGTACCAGATTTGAAACCCATTCTAAGTGTCTGACTTTGAAGATAATTTTAGCATCCAACAATTTCTTTACTTCATTCTGAATTAGAGGCTCCAGTTTTGGGTGCATTTTCCTCAAAGGCTGTTGATAAGGCTTAACCCCAGTCCTAATAGGGATGACATGCTGAATAATCTTGGTATCATGCATCTTTTTATTGTTTGAACAGACTGATGAATTTATTTCTTTCACCTGGGGAGCAACCCTTTCCCAAATTCACATATTTAGGCTCAATTTCAGTTCCTAAATTAATCATCTCGAATTGTAGAGACGAGCTATGAGTCTTAACATTTACTGGCCTTCTGAATTTGTCATTTAGATCAAACATTCGCTCTAAAGACCTGACTCCTTTAGGAATAAAATTATCGAATTTTAGCTCAGCTTGATGTTCCTCATCATCAATGATTGCCCCTTTGAAAGTTTCATCATTTGTCAAACATTCCAGAATCTGCTGATCATCATCAAAAACTCGTAAATTTGTAATCATGTCTGGAACAGAAGGCCTGAAAAGTAATTCATTAGAACACTTGTTATTAGAGGGTACAAGCCTTGCAGCTGAGGTGGCTAACAAGTCAGCTACTGCATTCTTTAGTCTAGGAATCGATATAATATTAAATGCATAAAAACCTTTAAGCAAATCCCGCACTTCATTTTGATAAGCTTTTAAATGAGGGGAAATGCAATGTATCTGATTTCGAATCTGTTTTACAATTATTTCAGAATCCCCATACACTTTCAGATTTTCTACTTTTAATTCAATTGCTTTTCTTAGTCCCTGAATTAATGCTTCATATTCAGCTGTGTTATTGGTACATTCAAACTCTAATCTACATGAAAGAAAATGTTTATTTTTCTCAGGATCAATCAGGACATAGCCAGCTCCTGATCCTTCCAAAGTTTTAGATCTATCAAAGAAAAGTGTTCAAAAATCATCTATTACAACTGTACATGAATCAACATCTACATCTAAAACTAAATCTACTATTTTACAATCAATTTCATCAGCCTACGAAAAACGAAGGAGATCAGGCTGCGTGTCTGATGTACCGCTGGCTTCTTCCGCTTGGTAGTTTCCCGGTTATAGCTCAATGAAGTAATTCCCCATAACATAATTCATTGGTTCATTCTTACCTTCTAACTGAGTGACATTGTGTTTCATGTGGGGCTCTCTTATAACTTTAATTTGATTCGGACTTCCTTTATAAGGTAACCACAGATGTGACTAGTCTGATGAAAAATAACCATTCAGCTTTGCTGACTAATCCCTACTCAAAACAAGTCCATACGCCTCAGGTATGTCTGCTACTACAACGTCAATGAATTGACATACATTTTCATTTGAATATAACTGAATCAAAACGTCCTCCATTTCCCCAATTACCCTCACATTTTTTCTTTCTAACTGAATAACCTGCCATGTAGATGGTTTAGGCTGTCCATTTATCTTTTTGCAAACTCACAGTGGCATAACATTTACTGATGCCCCTGAATCTACTAGATAGTTGTGCATGCTATGGTTGAAAATTTCAAAAGTAAGGAGGAAAGGTGGAGTTTTGCATTTAGGTTTACCTCCCACACTTGCTTCACCAATTTCTTCTTCTTGGGGTTGATTGTTGGTGGGAAGCTTCTCCTCTGGCATTTCAAGTGCTTTCAATAACTTTTCTTTCTGCTGCAGCACATTACACATCTCAAATAGTGAAATATTTGCTTTTACCTTTTTGATATCCTCCACATGTCATACTCCATCTTATGTTCTGTGAGATTCGTTTTTACATTATTGATCTTCTCTTTAATGGGCTTAGTAGGCATGTTGATCTGCTTTTGATTTTGATTGGTAATGGTAAACTTAGAAATTTTATTAGCTATGGTATTTTTCTAAAACTTCTTTACATTCTTCTGGAGTCTCTTAATTTTTGGGATTATTAACTTGTCCTCTTTAATCAGCCCTTGGATTCTCATTGTCACATTTGCTTCTGATATGTCCTCATATCTCAAATCACTTTCCTTTTCAGTATCAAACATCCAGACACAGTCCCATAAAACCATGGCATCATCCTCTTGCTTTTCTGTTGATTTATTATCATTTTCTTCATCATCGTTTGCTTCTGTTAATTTGGAATCCAACAGCTGATTCATGACTAATGTCATTGAATTTATCCATTGAGGACAATTTTTTTCAGAATGAGGCTGCTGGTGGAAGGTGCAAAAGTTATCCATACCTACCTCCATTAAGTTCATTGATGCAGGACTGTGTGGAGGAGGTTTAGACTGATTGTTGTTTTCTCTCCTCTTGTAATAAGGCTTATAAGTCTTCTGAGCTTCCTTTTCCTTTTCCAAGTCTATTATTATGTTGGAAAGCTTCTGCATCATCTTTGCCATTCCTTCGAAATCATGTGATTGTTCCTCTTTAGGCTTAGTAAATAACAAAGCTTTCTTCCCAACAGTTTTCTCTCCTGATTGCTCAGGATAATCTTCTATGCTTTCCTTTTCAGCTTCTACTCTCTCCGCTTCTTCATAAGTCTTTGCTAGTGTAGGTTTGGATTTCTTCTTGGCAAACATGGCCAAATCGGGCCCTAGGGCTGAAGTATAATATTCAATCAGAACTTTATCCGAGGGCTTATCAGTTTCAGAAAAATTCTTAAGATAAGCTGCAAACCTTTAAGTAAAGCTATGCACCTTCTCTTTTCTTTCTTTCTTTAAAACGCACAAACATTTCATGAGGGCTGCATGAGTCTTCTGGGTTGCATATTTGCTTCTGAATATCCTTTCAAAAGTATCCCAGTCTGGGATTGAGTTTGCAGGCAGACCAAAATACCATGAGGCTGCTGCTCCTTTAAGGGTATGTGGAAAAAGTCTGCAGACTACATCTTCGTGTTCTCCAGCCTTTAGTCATTCTATGGCCAAGTAGAAACTTTGCAAATGGTCATCTACTCAAACTTTTTCACTTGGGTCAAACTTGGGCAGCATCTTCTCAAAAGCCTGAGGTAAGTCATGCAAAGGAGGTGCTAGGTTTAGAGGTGATCTGGCTTTCCAAGCAGGTGGTGGAGTTGGTGGGTTAGGTGGCTGATTTGCATTTATGCCTACCATGAGTCTGGGTGGAGAGTGAGGTGGTGAATGAACAGGAGTATGTATAAGTGAACAAAAGGGTGTGTTTGGTCCCACTTGATTCAGAGGCTGAACAACTTCCTGTAATGCAGTTTCTACCAGTTCTTCCAAGTCTACAACCAACACCGAGTCTTCCAATATAGGACGATCTTTATTCTTGTATTCTCTTCTAGGTAAGTCAGGGATAATCGGTAATCCTCCAATACTCTTCACATATGCTCTAGTATGTCTTCTCAGATCATTAACTACTTCGTTGTTCACAGAAAACAAAGGTTCTTTCCACCTCTCTTCAGGATTCAGATTGGAAAATGAACTGATTTCAAAACTATCACTGGTGGAGTAATTTCGAGGAAATGGGTTTCCTTGGCCAGCCATGCACCGGTGGCCCTCCTTCTAGCACCAAAAACTGTTGAGGCCTGGAAAATCGCAGGCAACACCAGCAAGGGATTCTCCCCAATCCACATTCCCAACTAGCCCGTGACTGTTTGGTATGGGGAATCCGTCCGATTTGCGGTCTGGCTACCGTAGGTCAAGTAACAAAAATAAAGGGGTTTTATCGGTTGCGGCCACTGTGTATATTTTTGTGTTTTTTAAATCTAAGTATGATATGCAAGTGCTTATCTATAATGCAGATTGATAAAGAATACGAGGAGCGGTCACAATGTGATGTGCAGGTTCTTACCTCTCGTCTTAAACTCTCTCGCATCTAAATCACACACAACAGAAAACCAAACTAACTAAGCTGTCCCTAGGGAGTGAGAGTATCATTTAATGAGTAATGTATTACTGTTCATGTATTAATATAAATCACAGGTAGCTGTTCTTTGAATCAAAACACATAAACATGAATAGATAGATGCACAACAAGATAGCTCATTGTTTGTTAAAAAAAATTCATTACTCATAGTGGAAATTATCATAAAATAAAACCAGAGAACGTTCATACAAGAACATAGGTTCAGAAAGTTAGAACGATCTCACAGTTAATGAATCACAGCTGAAAATGAAATATTTCCCCTTCAACATCATTCATTGCACAACATTCGAACATTCCACCCAAAACTTTCTCCAACAGGAAAAATTGTAATTAAATTATTGCAAAACGAAATAGTTCCTCTTACAACAAGTTTTCACAAGTATAACTGGGAAAAAGCCCTGGTTCTCTCGAACTTTCCTATATTTATACAAAAATAGCAAAACCTTTGGGATTCCCCCACCCCGTGACCTTTGGGCTCCCCCAAATGTTTTAGTATTACAATTTTGTCTTTTATGAGTGCTCATGATTCATACAAACGTTATATTTCAAATTAAGATTTAGATTTATAGGCACTTTGTAAAAAGGGATCGACTTGGTAACTGACGAACTTCCCAAGTCTGAGACACTATTCTTAATGATTACGGCCAGTAATCCGTTGGTCCTTTTGAGATCTTGTTGATCTTAGACTTCCGCTATCTTCTTTTCCTTGAGCAACATCTCTGCTTCTTTATGCTTCAGCTGCTTCTTTCTTCAGCCAACTTACTTCTGAGTTGTCCTCCAGCTATGACTTCTTTGCAGCAGTAATCATCAACTGGATCTGAGAAAATATCCCATATATGTCTGCGATCAACACGAAAAATGCATCATTTATCCAGACCACTTTTCAATGAACATAAATCATACTACCAATAAAAATGAGCATCAGCAGCAAAAACCTAGGACTACACTTTCAACGTGGAAACCTCAAACCTGATAAAAAACCAAGAAATCCGTCGCCTAGGGCAAGAAAAACCCCACCGACGGGAAAACTAAACCTTTGGCAGATAAAAACTTCATCGACGAATCAGAACACATAACATCTGTCGGTTATTTTACTAAAACGCCGCAACGGTGGGTAACCCATGGTCTAGGTGCTCTAGAGCAAAACAAAACATCGACAAAACAAAGCATTACAACGGGATTCGATACATCGGAGGTCAAAACTATTATAGAATCGGATGGTTAGTCTGTTAAGGAACCGCAATGGCGGGAATCAAATAGACACAACTTCCGCCCACAGTTATGAACTGCTCCGATTAACGAGGAAAAGTGATAAACCCACGGGATCGGCCAGGGTAGGGGCTATGCATCGGAACATTCATCGTTTATCTTCCGCAACGGTGGTTCTGTAGAGAACTGCGACTCTGATATACTGTACAAAAGACCTTCGACAGTGGAAAGAAAAATGCTAACAGTAAAATAAAATGACAGAGAAAAATAGGCATCGGCGAACAACAGACTTTACATCAGGTCATTCATTATAAAGCTTCCACAAGGGTGGCTGCGTAGGTGACTACGGCCCCGACTCATAATTCAAAAACCTTCTAACAACGACTAAAGGAAATCACCCGTAAGTCAAAACCAAGTTAAACATAGCAGTGTCAGCAGACAAAGATATTCATTCAGCAATCATCCTCAAAAGATCAAACTCGCAGCAGAGTCAAGCAATTTCAATAAATCTAAGCAAGACAAAAATTAAAAAATTTAACAAATTTGGGAGAACGTTGCAGCTGCAACAAGAAGGAAAAATGCACGTATACAGAAGTTCGCTTTTTGTATATGCGCATTTCTACCTTCCATAAATGCGCATATACAAAAGGAAAAATGTGCATATACAGAACCTCTCTTTTGTATATGCACATTTCTGCCTTTCGTATATCCGCATTTTTGCCTTATATATAGAAGGCAGAAATGCACATATATGTAAAATAGCTTCAACATATGCACATTTCTACCTTTCGTAAATGCGCATATACGGAAGGAAAAATGTGCATATACGGAAGGAAAAATGCGCATATACGGAAGCTCTCTTTCGTATATGTGCTTTTTTACTTTTGTATATGCACATATACGGAAGGTAGAAATGTGCATATATGGAAGAGAGCTTACGTATATGTGCAATTTGCCTTCTGTAGATGCACATTTTTCTTTTTGTATATGCGCATTTACGAAAGGTATAAATGTGCATATACGCATGCATATACAAAAGCGCCTTATGTATATGTGAACGCATATACAGAAGCACCTTCCATACATATAGAAGCACTCTTCTGCATATGCACATGCATATACATAAGCGCTTCCATATATGCACACGTATATACGTAAGTGTCTTCCATATATGCACGTTCATACACGAAAACACATTTACAAAAGAGTGCTAGAACCTATAAAATATTTTAAACTATGAATATACCAGATACACCAGTGTATATACTGGCATATGCACTCGTGTATATACTAGCATATACACTAGTGTATATTTTGGTATATACATGAGTGCATATACCAGTATATATACTGGTGTATACTATACCGATATATATACTAGTGTATATACCAGTATATACACTAGTGCATATATCGACATATATACTAGTATATACACTGGTGTATATATATATATTACTAGAGTATGGGACTCAAAAACACCTAAACCAAAACCTTAAGAAATTGAAGATGATGGAACATTATGAGGATGTACTTTATTTTATTCATAGGAGGACTTTGTTCTAGGAACATCTAAGACACAACTAATTTCATGACCACGTTAGGTAAGCACATCATAGATGAGTATAATACAAATGAGGGCCTAGGGATAGGTAGGTTTCATGTGGAGACCCTCTTCATGGTTTAGATGTTGACTAATAAAGCTATTGATCAAAGTAGAAATCTGCTCATGGAATTTCAATAAATATATGGGAAGGCCAATGAACTCGACCGACAAGGCATCAAAATTGAATGCTTTATGTTGTTGATAAATCCTCAATTCGACTAAAAAATATGATATAGGTTTAGTGATAAACCTGTGTTCACAAGTAACAATGAGACCACAATATGTTTTATTTAATAATGAAAATAACAAAAATACCCTGTTTAGACTACATGGGTTATCATAATGCCATCCATATTTTTGTAATTCCTCCTCCATCTAGCCTTTAAATATGGTCTCCAAGGATATGCAATCAATAAAGTACTCATGTTTACTTTTTATATGACTCACATACATAATCATGTATAAAACCAAATCTATTAACAATGGCATCCTTAAGGGAACAATCATTACCTCATTTTAAATATTTGGCATAAGGTTTCAAGGTGCCTCTAGAGGGATCATCCTCAAATGACCATGTTTGGGCCTTGCTAAATCTATATATGGCTCTCAAAGGAATTTTGGAAAGCAACAATGTGCTAGTAAGTACAAACATAGGCTAGTCAAATTATTTGCATGGGGAGTGAATAGCAACAAGGATAAACAAGGATCACAATAACATTACATGGTTCAACAACAAGCACAAAACTTTATTCAATGACCCATGTTTGGGCCCTACAAAAGCTATAAGTGGCTCTCAAAGGACTCGTGGTAGGAAATAATGTGTTAATAAGAACACACATAAGTTAGTTATGTTATCCACATGAGTAGTAATGGAAACCATGATAGTCATGGGTCATAATAGCATTACATGGTTCAAACAACTTTGATTTTTTTTTTTTTTAATGAATGGAAGCATATTATATAACATTACTCTCTGCAATATAATAAAAAGTCTCATTGATTTGAGGATTCAATATGACAAGGAAACACTATTAATCTACCACAACCATGATAATAAATTTGGTGAGAGAGTCTTTCCATTGATGTTTAAGAGGACCAATATCCATGTAGTGGCTTCTCATTATCAATGATAAGTTGGTTCGAGGGGAAACTTTCTAAAACCTTTACGAAAATTGGTATATATACTTTTTCTGTCAAGTCCTAAAGTTAACATACAAATATGTGATTTTAACTTTATGTTAGGGAATATCTCCCATGTATGATGAATCATAGGTATATAATTCACTCTCATCTTGAGCCAAATCATGATGACAATAGGCCCATTATGAGGCAAGTCATCCACACACAAATAAATGATATTATGAAACACACAACAACCCGCACCCATGCAAAGCACATGGAGAAAGAAAAAGTGATGAATGCAAGTTAAATTCGATCTTAACTGTGCTACAGAAATCTATGGTGAAGGATTCGATAGGGGGAGAATGATGGGTTTGATGTACATAGAAATCATGCACTCAAAAACTTGCAAGAAATATTGGACATAACAATTATAGCAATAGGAGGGCATATCAGATTAGATATGGAAATACATTAGGTAGAACTTCCTATTTTTGTCAACTCGATACTCAAACATTTTGCATGGCAAGACCCAAGAGATGCAGGCTTGCGGGGAGGAGAAACGACCCATGATAGTGAGCTAGTTGAAGGAAACTAAAACTTCTAACTCCTGCAAGAATCTCATCTCAAAATACTTATGAACCAAGATATAAGGAAAGGAGGTTGATATTTGGTAAGATTATAGACATTTGCAACAGTTGGCATAGCACAAGGTGATAACCTTCTAGGAACCGGACCTGGGAAGTGCTCGATCCAAACAGGATCTCTTTGAGCGCACCTTGGTTTCCTTATGGATGGGGAATATTACCCTAGGGCTCATCCTGTACTACCAACGGAAGGATATGGTTTCCCAAAGAAACCACAAGGTGATTCTAATATATATCCATAACGATGTAGTCCCTCTCAATGCAGATCTGACCAAGATTTCCAAACGAATTAACATTGAATTCATTACTTGGCCTCCGTCTTTGTGTACCATTTTAGAGGAAGATGAGAATGCTGCAAACAATGAGGGATCCAATTGGGCATGGTCCATAACAGTCCGAATTCATGTCAAGAAGGTTCGTCTGATCCGCTAGAGGACTAGATTCATAATCCTGAAGGAATTAAGTAGTAGGATATGATCTATGAGTGTTATGTGGCTCTCCATTGGGTGCTCAAAACACTCACATGTAGGTTGTTAAGTGATGAATTCTTTGCTTTGACAGAATTCGAGGAGAATCTCGGTTTGGTTAAAGTTCAAAGGAGGTTAAACAAGTTAATGCGAGAAAGATGGTCATTATGGAAAATCATTTGGATGGAAAGAAGAATAATCTCTTAGTTCACCTAGCACCTCCATCGACACTCCTATCATTATTGATGATGATGGATCTCCACCAAAAGATTGATCAGGTTCCCCCTCCTTTAAGTCACATAATGTACGCCATTAATGGATTTTTTTGTTAATTTTGTAAGTTGTCATATAAATGTTACTAGGGATTTTTACGGGCTTACGAAAAAAAATTTCCCTATAGGTAGTCTGATAAAAAAAATTATGGACAATATGGGACTATAAGCTATGTTTTACAGTTAGTATCTCTGCGCATGGAGATGTTTTTGTCTTGTATCTCTGAAAACTGTATCTCTATTTTTTCTAAATTAACATAAAGGTTCCTATCTTACTTACAAAGAAAATACTCTATGTTAGGGAATATAATAAAGATTCATAGTATTCTTAAAGTGTAAAAACTTTGGTAACTTTTATTAATTTTAAATTTCTAACATAAATGTTTGACAATATTTTTATAAAAGTATTTAAATATATGAGTATTTTATACAATTTTAGGGATGAATATATTTAGAGTAAAAAAACATCCTATATAATTTGGGTGAATCATTTAAGAAAAAAATGGAAAATGACAAAAAAAAACTAGGAAAAGATTTAAAAAGCAGCCCATAGATGAAATTCTGTCCCTAAAACTTTCTTTGCTTTATGTAAATGCTTCAATTTTGCATTTCCATTTTTGTGTGAACACTCTAAGTCCACAAGTAAGCTATGAATATTAATTTTCAATATATATATATATAAAACAACATACTAAGAAATCACTTTAATTGTTCTTAGAAACCAAAAATAACATAACATACTAAAATGATAACAATCACCTTAATTATAATGAAAAATTGAACCTATGGATTTACTTTTACCTAAAATATACTCCTAACTCTACATAAATAAAGAGTAGATTTAGAAGAGAGGAAAGAAAAATTACATTTAATATAAGAACAAATTCTTAAAATAATAAAAATATATAAAAAAATTATACACCAATGCATATAAGTTTAAGAGAGTATCTTTCATTATGTTATGATGGTAAGTTCATGATAATTTAGGATGTTTTAAAATAAGTTGTCTAATTCTTTTAATAACAATTGATATACATTGATAAATAATCATAAAAGAATAAAGAGAACAATATAAAAAAAGAATAAAGAGAACAATATAAGAAAAGAATAAAAAGAGTAACATAAAGAATAAGATAAAGAAAAGAAAAAAAAGAAAATTTTAAAATTACATTTTAAATTTTTTATAGATACATGGAAAAAGAGAGAAAAATTAATTTTAATATAGAAAAACAAACTTAAAAAAAATTAATAATAAAAAAACCATATTTTAAAACTTTTATAAATGTATAGAAGAATTGAGAAAAAATAAATTTAATATAGAAAAAGCAAACCCCAAAAAGAAAGAATAAAAATAAATTAACATCAATACATATATATAATTCAAAATGAGGTTTTTTCATCATGTTATGAATGTAAGTTAATGATAAAAAAAATGCTTCAAATTATATTTTTAGTTGTTTATTATAATTTAAGAGAGGTGGATATAATTTTGTATTTTTCGAAAAATATAGTTGAACCTATTAACATTGTAACAATAATAGATATTGTTATTGTATTTAAAATTTAGCATGTCCATTAAATGAAAAAAAGAACAAAAAGAGTTTTAGCACCTTTTGTAAATGATTTCAAAAATTTCTCAATAGTATAAACTTTAAGGAAAGGGCCACTTCATCTTGGCCAACATTAGTAGGTTGTGATCCTTAATTTCTAGTCCCATTGACATTTAGATATTGGAGGTAGTCAAGTGAGATCCCTTACAAAGATTGCCAACCATGTTCCATAACATTGAACATTCTTCTTCCAAGACCTAAATTCACCTTTTTTATTACAAGAGTGTTTCCATTATTAGTGAACTTTGTGAATTACATTGATGTTCATTGTTATGAACTTTGGTTGTCACATTAATATAGAAATATTGTTGTCATTCATGTAATACTCATGCATGCTTGGAACACCAACCCACTTCCAAATCAAGAATAACCCAACAATGCTAGACGAAATCCAAATGCCCAAAGCTTTGCTCATATTAATCTTGACCTATACATTGAATCCCCTACTCGTTTTTAGTCCAACACAAAACTCAAATGTCATAATTCCACCTGCAACCCCAATATACTTCCTTCTTGATTTTAGCCCACTAAGAATTAAGTATGGCATGTGTGAAGGTGGTGTAGGGGTGATGAACCCAACATTCCTCTCTCATATACATGTTCTCTTGTGAAGGCATGGCTTGATACATGACATTTCTCATTTCCCTTAAGGTGCATGACATCATATAATTAAATATTAGTGACAAAGAATGATGGGATAGTTTGTAAAGAAAATTTCTTTATTTTCTCAACATTCCTTCATACAATCACTATACTTTATTGGCATGGTTATCCACCTCTCTATTGGGATCTCTCAAGACATGAAATTTCTTGATATGTTTAAAATGAAAAACTTCCTTTTAAATACTTTTTATGTGACAAACTAATTTTCCATCAAGGAGGTCATTCAAACAATTGATTAGGTTAATAACTATAGATATATCTAATGGATATAAGAACAACACTCTTTGAGCTTAAATATCTTAGTATTTAAAAGATGACATAAATCTTTATTTGGTTATTTTTAACTATTTCTCAATCTTATTTATAACTCAAATTTTAATTTATACAATAAAGACAACAATGTATTTTTAAGAAATTTAAAATTATATATTATATATTAAACCCCAATAAAAATGAAAAAATAATTTTTTTATTTTTTATAAAAATTAATTAATATAATTCTCATTAAGATTAACTCTTCATATATACTATATATTTGTAAGTTGACATAAAATCAAATTCAAAACCATTTGAATACTATAAAAATTCTTATTTATGATTTTAACATTATTAATATTTATGACTAACCTAATTATATTAAAAAATGTTAAAGTTAGCATCAAACCAAAGACAACAAGTAAGTGCATTAAATAATATTAATATTTATGACCTAATCAAAGGTTAAAAATATAAAATTAAAAGTTCAAAAAAATTATAAAAGTAAAACTGAATCAATAAATTGTAATGGTTTATAACTTTTAATGAAATATAATACACTAAACTATATTTAATATCCCATTGACAGATTCGTTAGAGATTTGTCTTGAGTGAATACCCAGGGTGTGGGATCAGTAGCATTCAGTATTTATATCCAGCACATGATTTGCATATATGAATGGACGTTTGTATGAAAATAATTGAACATATTTTTTCAGAAGTTATAATCCAAAATTAAGATATTTAAAATTGAAAGACAAATCCTCAAAATTTATATTATATAGTTTGATAAATTATTATACACATTTAAAGAGTAATGTAAATCTCATCTAAACAACAAGCTCAATCTCACTAGTCAAAACCCCATCACTCAAAATTTGTATCATACAATTTAATACAAATTATTATACACATTTAAACAAAGTCAATGTCATCTAAACAACGCTCTCAATCTGATGAGTCAAAACCCCGTCACTTTTTGAGAGAATGTAATGCAACGTAACACAAAGTCCACTGTAGAATCCATACGGACTTTGATTTGCCATGCTGGCCTCTGAAACTCAAGAGGCTCCTTTCCTCTCTTTGTTTCAGATTCTGAGTTTGAGCTTAACTCCTTTATGAGCCGGCCAAGTCCTTTGCTGTGGGTTGGATTTATATTTAACTCATATTGAATCAAACAATCTATCTGCTACCACCCAGAATCATCATAAAGAGTCTGAAACACACAACGTTCTACTAATAACTTGACATAACTACGTCCCAGGTCCATTAAATCGCTGTAGCTGCTACCTCTGGTATTGACCACCATTCGGTCCACATTAATTCGTCAATCTTCAGGGAATATAGCACAATATAGCAAACAAATCTTGATGTTGATGTTGGAATGAGGCAAACGACCATAACCCAATCTAAGTAGCTGATACAGACCTTCATAAATGCGAGTGGATGTTTTTTTTAAATAGAGACGAGGAACAACAAAAATAATAAATTACTACATAAAAGAACCCAGATCCAACTGAAAGAGAAGAAACGAAAATACCTCAGCCCTGGTGTGGGTTCCTGGCTGTTGAAGAGCAGTGAAAAGCGTATGTTGGTTGGCTCAGATGCCCTAGTGCAGTGAACAACAACAAAATCGAGTCCATTGGTTGGCTCAGCTGCTTTCAACACCTCACATTTTTTTTGACTGCACCTCAAATTTGTTGAATGAGCAAGCACATATGCAGTTACCGAATATGGGTTAGGCCGGTTTACAAATTCAAAATCGGATTTTGAATTAACATGGCGCTTTCATTGAATTCAAAATTCAAATTTTGAAACGAAAATGACATTAATGCACACTGTATAATATAGTTGCATCCATATGCCATGGGTTCATTCATGTAACATAGAATTAACATGTCATGTTAAGGAGATGGAATTGCATACATTCATATATGTTGATAGATGACACGAGCAGTCGTATAATTCTTGAGGTGAAGTATGTTATGTCAAAGCCCCCAAGCATCATTAAACACTCTGGTGCATTTTGGTTGCCCCACTGCAGTGCTAGCTCTATTCCAATTTCAATCAAAATATAGTAACTCCAAGCTCCTTCTGTTGTACGCCCTTGGACTCATGCTTAGAGTTTGCAAGTTCACCAGGTTAAAGTCTAATTATTTACCCATTTGTCTTAGAACTAGCCTAGATCTAAATGCTATGTGCAAGGCTTCCTAAACCATATAAAATAAAACTATGGGTTGTTTAGGAGGCCTTGCAAGGCCAACATTTATTATTTTGTTAGGTAGGAACATTACAACATATTCCACATATTGGGTTGTTTTTCTGGCTGACATTGTTTTTGGGGGATAATTAATTTTTTTTTTATAATTATTTTGTTAGGAACAAATGTTACTTGACATATTACAACATCTCCCCCATATTAGGTTTTTTTTTTTTTTTTTTTTTTTTTCTCTGACAGGTTGTTTTTTTGGTCGACATTTATTTTGGCAGATAATTAAAATTTTTATTTTTATTATTTAGTTAGTAACAAACGTTACAAGATCTGCCTCATACAAGATTCGACAAGCGCTACAAGATCTCCCTCATACTGGGCTGTAGAGCACCTCTCGGCTCAATAATCCTCTTTCATCATTGTTCTTCCCTTCTGTTTTGGGGTTTGGTTGCGAGGATGGATTTCCAAAAGGAGAAAGGAGCAAAACGAAAAGCCTTAGGGTTAAATATTCTTATACTAGGGTTTTGTATGGATTTAAAGGCATGCAACATTATGTTTAGGTTACATTATTTGAATTATAAAATGTTTATATAGCTTTGCAAACTTAAGGTAGACTCGCGGCTGTGTTATGGAGTTCTGATGTTCACAACAATGTATAAATCATAGAATTTAGCTGTGGATAAACTAACAAACTTACTATAGACCCAAAGTTATGTTATGGAATTCATCGTTCACAACAATGTGTAAAGTATTGAATCTAGCTATATAAAATGTCAAATGACAGGCACAAAATACATATAATCATCATTAAATTTTAGATTGATGAGCATATAAAATTTGAAATTCTAGGCCTAGGTGTAATATACTTTTCAAGGGAGTCTATTGTTATGGAAAACATAATAGCATAATTCAAGAACGGATATGGATATAAATAAAATATGGAAGTACATATAATACATTTAATTACGTCGATAGGCATATATATCTCATATTTTGGGAATAAGACTTGAGGTAGTAGATTAACAAGATTGACGAGAGTATGACAGCTGTACAACCAGGATGGTTTTTGTAGTCATTGTATCATTGACTAAAGTCGTTGTATCCTTAACTAATGATTTGCTTCTTTAGATATGTGTTAGCAGATCCCTGAAATTCTATTACATCGTGGAATGGAATGCGACATCAATCCCTAGAATTTTGTTGCATCGTGGAATGGTGCGTGGCTTCAGCTGCTAGAGTTATGTGACATGTTGTGTGCTCCCTTTATAAAGCACGTTGGTAGTTATGTGCCATTGGAATGTGTAGGTTATCGAATTACTATGTAGTATTTAATATCTAACAGTGCACTGCCATCAATATGATGTTTGCACCCATGATCCAACCACCAAGAGTGAAGATTATTAGGTAATAACAACGAAGGATGAATAGGTTAGTTTTTCCTGTATTTGAGTGCAATGTGCTTTCAATTTAATGATGGATTTTATTTTCAGGTTCGTCTTGATCACTATGAGAAGATCTTTCGACATCCCTGCACGTTCATCCTTCGAGTCACAGGTACGCTATTGTTTGAACCCCTGCATGGTTCAACAAAGTAAAGTTAAAAACGAACAATGAACCTTCAAAAATTAATAACACCATCATGGGTTTTACTTTCAGCTTTCTCTACATTATTGTCGTAAGAGTTTTGGTATTCATCTCTATGATAAGAGTGTTTGCCATCATTGTTTTCTATCATCCGTTTGGTCTTGAAATCACAGGTACATTATCCTTTTGAAGAACCCTTGCATAGTTCAAATGTTCTATTTCGAATGAAATCATTGTGTTTAAGAAAATTGGGCTAAAGAAAAAAACCGATAAATAAATAAATGAATCTATGCCTATTTTACATACTATGTTTGTGCTTCAGATGGATTTTTTTTTTCAATTTGTGGATTTTGTTATTAAAAAAATTCACTGATTCTTCAAGCTTTGGGGCATCAAGGCAGGCGAAGCCTCTCAGACGCTATGGAAATCCTCTTTTGACCCGAGGCTGTGTAGTTTCCACATAGTCTTATATAGTCAGTCGAGACATATACAGGATGGTTCTTGGCCGAGTGTTCTAACTTGATTATAACATAAAATAATATATAAAATAAAAACCCACCATGTAACTATTTTTAATAACCTAGAAGAAATAATAATAATAATAATAATATATAAGGAGAAAACTCCTAAATAAACCCTAGTTGTGATAGGGTAAGGGATAACCTTGAACTCATTTCCATAAACCATAGGTGCACACAGAGGTTAGTTACACACAATAAAATTAAATGGATTGATATATTTCGAATAAACCTTAAGTTCATTATTAGAATAGATAAGGAGAAAACTCCCAAATAAACCCTAGATGTGATAGGGTAAGGGCTAACCTTGGATGTTTTCTATAAACAGTAGGTGCACACACAGTTTAGTTACACACAGTTTTATTCAAATAAAACTTAAGTTCATATAAACATGATGTGCAACAAAACCCATTTATTGTTGGAAATATTCATTGCACATTATGTTTGTGTGTGTGTAAACACATGAATCACATAATTAAATTAATAAGATGTTTAATTTCCACATAGAATTATACAAACGGCTGAGCATAACGCGATGTCTCAGAATAGATTAGAAAAATTCAAATTAGGGCTTTACTGCCAATTACCCGACATATATACTATAGCTTTAATTAGATTATCTCTAATATCAATACAAAGAAATTGAGACATTACTAGTACAATGGTTTATCAAGTATTTATGAAATTCCTTACAGTAAAAACCTTGACACGTATCTATATAAAACTTACGAACACATGAAGGTTTAGAGTTGATGCATATGGATTATACTACGTACAATTAATCTATCACATCTTGACCTTCAACCATGGTCCTTGAATGACGCCATGAGATTGGTAGCTTACCCTAAAGGTGTGTTCCATAATCGCTGCTAGAAAAGAAAGGTTATGGTTCTAGAAAATGGATATCTTCCTACACCAAAGTAGAAGAAAAATAATGAAAACATGATTACAATGAAAATAATAGAGAGTAAAAATAGAACAGAGAATAATATGAATTCACGTTTGAATTGCTTTAAGTCAATTCTGGAAAAAACACATACCCATAAAATGTATCAAAGTCGAAGGCAGCTGGGATGAATACCATACTCCAGTATCATCCAACAAACCCATAGTTAACAGAGCAAAACAACCTATTAAGCATACAACTTCATCGTAGATTAACAAGCACGGGGCAAGAGTAAAACCTCTTCTACTGTTAATGAGGTAACGAGGTAAGCAAAGGAGTATTTATAAAATTACTTACAAATGGACCACAAATGCATGTGCACACCGTATCCCAAGTACAAGAGTTAGGTTGCATAATTAATTGCTGAGGTTTAAACTGTAATAATTAATTAATTTGGATTACAGTTTAAACCTCACAAAAAGATTGAATAGGGCCCATATCTATATAAAAAATTTTAACACGTGAAGGTTTAGAGTTGACAGACACCATGGTCGTTGAATGAAATTCTATAATTTATAAAATATAATTGCAATTATAATTTATTTAGTATAATTTATTATAATTTATTTATTGTAAGTTCTAGCATAAGTGCGGTAGGAACAATCAAATAAAAGTTTGGATTTAATCTTAATATCCTAGAGTTTGGCACTATCACCTATAAGTTGGGGTCATTCCCACACTGTTTGGATGCAGTTATCAAGATGGAATTTATTGTTTGTATCGTTGATGTTTGGTTAGCAAGATCACATTCATTGTTTTCACTAGAGGATCCAAAAGATGATATATATATATATATATATATATATATATATGCACAGAGAACAAAGAATAATAGGAGCTCACATTTGAATTGTTTGAAGCCAATTCTGGAACAAAAAGACATACCCATAAAATTTATCAAAGTCGAAGGCAGCTGGGATGAATGCCATATTTCAGTATCATCTAAGAAAACCTATTAAAATTACACCTTTGTTGTAGATTAACAAATAAAGGGAAAGAGTAAAGACTCTTCTAGTGGCGAAATGAGTCTTCGAGACTTTTCCATCGAAAAACTATACCCTTCTACTAAAAAATCGAGACAAGTGTTTTTAGGATGAACAGAAAATCCAGATGGATAACATGCATCATCTTCAAACATCTAACTTGCAATCATGGAGTCAAGCTTCGGAATTTTTATAAAGAAAGATCAACAATCTGATGCGAGGAAAGTTAAAAACGGACAATGAACCTTCGAGACTCTCTTGGGTAGGTTCAAAACCCTTCCAACACCGTTAACGAGGTAATTACATGAGTATTTATGAAATTCCTTACAAATGGACCACAAAGGCATGATTCTTCAAGCCTTGGGGCATCAAGGAAGACGAAGCCTCTTAGATGCTATGGAAATCCTCTTTTGACCTGAGACTGTGTAGTTTCCACGTAGATTTATACAGCCAGTCGAGCATCGATAATCAAGTTAAAACATAAAATGATATATAAACTAAAAACCCTTTAATCGAGCAAAGGAATTATACCATGTACAAAGACAGTAACTGAAAAAATAATAAACTTAGAATTTCAAGACTAAAAAGATAAATTAATTGGAGCCAAATCTTCAGAGCCAAGTTCAACAATTGAGGAAAAGTTGAAAGAACAAAGTAAAGTTAAAAACGAACAATGAACCTTCAAAAATTAATAACATGATGTTACAATTAGTTGAAATTTTAAAAGAACTAAAAAGGTTATTAAATACTAAATTAAAGGTATACCCACATGGTACCATATAGATTTTATGATTGATAAAAAAGTATCAAGAAGTAACAAAATTATTATTTATGGCTTAATAACCTAAATGAAATAATATAATAATAATAATAATAATAGTTAGAATATATATACTTGTTTAAACATCATATTGCTCGCAATGCACTGTTATATATCGAAGAATAAATATCAATTCGCTAATCTACAAATTCCAACATCACATAACTACCATTGATGTGCGTCATAAAGGAAGCACACATGATGTCACATAACTCCAGTAGCTGGATCCACACGCCATTCCACGATGTAACAGAATTCCAGGGATCGTGCCACACAAAGCCCATGGATCTGATTAAGTAAGCTAACACATATCTAATGATGTAAATCATTAGTTAAGGATACAACGACTACAAGAACCATCTTGGATGTACATTTATCAGACTCTCGTCAATCTTGTTAATCTGCGACCTCAATTCCTATTCCCAAAGTATGAGTTATATATGGAGAAAACTACTGAATAAACCCTAGTTGTGGTAGGGTAAGGGATAACCTAGGATGCTTTCCATAAACCCTATGTCCACACATATGATATAAATTTTACACACAATAAAACTAAATGAATTGAATATACAACTTCCTCGTAGATTAACAAGCACATGGTAAGAGTAAAGACTCTTCTACTGGTGAAATGAGTCTTTGAGACTCTTCCATAAAAAAACTATACTCTTCAGTTCAAATAAAAATGATGCACAACAATCACGTGTGTGTGTGTGTGAACACATCAATCACATAGTTAAATTAATAAAATGTTTAATTTCCACATAGACTTATACAGACAGCTGAGCATCCGTAATAAATTGAAAACCATTTGATCAAGCAAAGGTGTAACACCATGTACAAAGGTAGTAAATAGGAACAAAAAAACTTAGAAGTTCAAGACTGATAATGCCACATTGAAACTTTGTATAGAGCCTTTTTTCTTTAAAATATATAAGAGCATAACGTTGGTAAAATTAAAATCCCATATGAATTGTTCCATATAG
Source organism: Pseudotsuga menziesii (assembly GCA_001517045.1). Classification (NCBI taxonomy): domain Eukaryota; kingdom Viridiplantae; phylum Streptophyta; class Pinopsida; order Pinales; family Pinaceae; genus Pseudotsuga; species Pseudotsuga menziesii. The sequence continues at coordinate 42,584 of LPNX010312722.1, read as the reverse complement.
ATGGATTATGTTTTCGAACAATATGCGAATTATGGAAATCAACACAAACCAGTCTTGAACTTCTAATAAATTGAAAACCATTTGATCAAGCAAAGGTGTAACACCATGTACAAAGGTAGTAAATAGGAACAAAAAAACGTAGAAGTTCAAGACTGATAATGCCACATTGAAACTTTGTATAGAGCCTTTTTTCTTTAAAATATTATTTTCTTATAAACAGACTTTAAAGATATTACAAGCCATCAAAAATTAAATATAGAACTAATTATTACAATTTGAATGCCATCTAGATCTTAAAGCAAATAGTTCTAATAATGTTTGCAGCAAATGGAGAATGAATATACAAAATGAACAAAACAAACTACACAGGAAACAGACAAGTATTGCTCAGGAATTTATAGTATCATTCACAATAATAAATCCGGTGTTACAATAGGTTACAAATAGGAATAATTTGAATGCATTAGGGAGAAATTCGAATCTACCAAGTGGATCTGATTGTATCTAACTGAATCTCTAACTCATGGTCTCTCAATTAATATCAGAGTCCAACCTCAACTCTCAAATGTCCAACCAACTCAATCAATCAGTGATAGCTAGTTAACTGAGTGCAACTGAGTTTGGTAGGTGAGAAAAAGCGCTTATTCTCATGCTGCCATGCATTGCTGGCGCTAGCTAATTGATTGCGAACTAACTAAAGGTAACTGGAGGCTAACTAAGACTAACTAGTTCCAACTCCACCTAACTGATGGACGTTGGTGGCAAGACACCTAGTGGCTCCTAAAATGTAGGGATTGGTCTAGTAGGCACCCAAATTGATGCATGCACATGCAATAAGTGGTAGTTAACCTCTAACAGTGTTCCGCACACTCCAGTGACTGGTACATGTGTCCCCATTAGGCCAAGTGGACCCAATGGTTGTAATACCCCCATGACATTGCTTTTATTTTCATGTTTTGAAAATTATTATTTTTTTATTATGTAATGAGTTATGAAACTCAAAGACTGAAATGACATTTTCACAAACAAACCTTTTTATTTATTTATTAATAAAGAAAATAACACTTGGAGAACTCAACTACATGAGGAGACACCAACCATGGCATCAAAGAACATGTGTAAGTAAGTTAGAGTGATTGATACCAATAAAATCCAATTCAAAACTCAACAACCAGACAAGATCCTAAATCATAGGGATTTAGGGATATGATTGGAGATTTGATTGGGATGGCATAAGACCTGGGAAAAACTATTTATATGAGTGCACTAGAATAGCACGGGACGCGGTATTGTGCATGGAAAAAATGATTGCTGAATGCAAGTGTTGAGCATTTTTCTATTTTTATAAGTCCATCGTGAAAATTTGTTACGGACTCGAGGTTTGAGTGCCACTAGGAAGTTACTTGCTGTTCTGGTGCATGGTTGGTGATCTAGCTCGGGGGTGGAGCGGAGCAAACCGTTGAGTTGTTACCTCCTATGATTGGGAGGAGTTGATTCTCCAGGTATTTTTTTTGGAAATATTTCAAGTAAGTAGATCTGATTTATTTTCTCATATACTTCAATTTGACCTAGGGTTGTGTGCTTACCAATGAAATGAACTGTAATTGGGCTATTAGTAGATCTTTAAATTGTATTTTAGGAAGCTATTATCTATGTGTACTTTGTCGAAAACAAGTACCTAGTTGTTACACGTTCCTTTAAATCTAACGGAAATTTTGGGAACGAATCATATAAACATTGGTTTAAATTGATACATAGATGTTATTTGAATGAATGGATTCTTATTTTCGATTGGCAGAGTTTATTGTTTAAATTGTCTTATGGATATATAAGATGAAGATATGCAATGAGTGTCAATCTATTGAACCTTTGTTTTCTTGGTTGTATTATATATATGGGAATGAAGTAGTCACAGGGCTATTCAAATAACTTATAGAAATCAAAGTAATGAGTTAAAACACTAGATTTCTTTTTGTAAAAACAAATTATCCAGTCTCGGGTTAATGATTTTTTTTAATTTCCAAGTTTACATCCGGTTGAGTTTCATTTTATAGATGAGATAGAGAGCCCTGTGAGTAGCTCAAGAGCTTGTTAAAGCTTCTATCTTACCTGTCTAAACTATTTTTCTATTGGCTTGTATCGATACAGGCGATACTTTACTCCCCTAGTCTTCCTTATCTGCACTATGCCTTGATCTCCACAATCCCAGCTAGAGTAATCATCAGCCAAAACACCACCATCCACGCAATCATATAAAGTTTGGTTACTTTCTCCACGATCTTCGATCAATGGCAGCCTCACTCTCTGTTCATATTCTTTTTAGAAACAAAAATGCCTCTCTCCGAGTTTTTCGAACCGAAACTTGTGGGTTTTGTCTGGAGTTTTTGTTGATTCCTTTTTTCCGCCTCTTATCACTCGCCGGATCGGTCGTATGCTAGCAACCTTTGGTCGCATTTTATGTTGTTAACTAGGAGATAAGCCAAAACCGTGATAAGATCGCAGAGTTGAATTACAGTTTACAACAGTTTAAACCGCAAGTTTAGCACTAGAACTGTGACAGGATCATAGAGTTTGACTGACAGTTTACAACACTTTAAACCGCAAGTCTAATGCCAGAACCGTGACAAGATCGTAGAGTTTGACTGACAGTTTACAACACTTTAAACCGTAAGTCTAATGCCAAAACTGTCATAAGATCGTAGAGTTTGACTGACAGTTTACACTTTCAACGTAAGTTTAAATGGTTTGAACCCTTTTATGGGATTTATGGTTAAAATCGAATCATATACGAAGAACCGAAAGCTATGTTTTAGGTTCATTAAACGTGCTACTTGTTTAAACTAGAAGTTTGGAAAACACCAAATGACATAAGTGTGGAGTAAGGCTTCGCACTACTTTTCATAAAAAGATATGGAGAATCGTGTTTTAAACGAATATATATATAGATATATAGTATGGTTGTGGAAGATTATATGTTGGGATGAACGAAATCTTTATGAGCTTTAAATGATTATATTTGAGATTTTTAAAGTAGAATCATGTTAATATATATTAAATATGAATATAGGATAAGGATGTTAATTTATAAACCAAAAGAAGAAAAATGTATGTTAACGAGTTTGAAAATAAGGTTTTGTTTTATTTTCTTTTACAAGTTAATAGTTCCTTATAGAGTATATCATATAGTTTTGATAGTAGGGTTATAAAGGAGAAACACTTTTGTAAAAGCCTAATATGTATTTTGCTATGAAATTGATGAATAAATTTTTTTGAATATTAAGCTATAAATGTTTAACGGAGTGATTCATATTTAAGATCATTTAATATTAAATCATAAATGTTTAAAAAATGAATGTTATGTAAATAGAGTACAACTACTTTTTAGGTTTATTTTGGGATGTTTTTATGAGTCCCAAGAAAGTTAGTTAAAAAATAAATAAGGAAAAGAGATTACATTTTTACATATTTTATGTTTTTATTTATATTTCTATTACAATGAATTGTATAGATGGGTTAGCTTGTATACTTATATTTTCTTTTGAGTGTATACTTAAGAGAAATTGAACTTCCTTTAACACATGATACATAATATTGGGATTTGTATATTATCTTTATTATTTTAAACATGAGAGGATTATGCCATATTTTGTTGTTATGATTTTTGGGTACATTATATTGTGGTATCAGAGCCCAAGTTACTACACTTGGTCCTATGGTGTCCATATCCATTTTTTTTTCTCCGAAAACTAACAAATGTGTAATTTTTTTCTTATTACTTATATAGCAACAAACTATTTTGCTAAACTCCAAGAAGATATGGATGGAAGACGATCCCCTATCCCACCTACACGGGTTGAACCTAATAATGAGGATCCCGCTAATAACAACATTGCTAATTTTGAGATTCTACAAACAGTGAGCGACTTACAAGAAGAAATTATGAACTTTAAGACTGAACATGAGAGGGTACTGAAAACTCAAGAAGACTTAAATGAAGCCCTACTACATAGACTGAATGAGATAACTAATGAAAAGAGAAAAAAAAGACGTAGACAAGAAATCTCATCCTCTGACAGTGCTTACTCTAACGAAAGCCATCTATCTAGTGAATCTGAGTATTCTAGTGACAGTTCTGAGGGTAGACATAGGAAGAAAAGAAAATATAAAGATGAGCTAACAGGAGAATTCAAAAAAGTAAATCCTCCTACCTTTGACGATGAAGTCAAAAATGGAGAAGAAGTTGAGGCTTGGCTCTCCGGGATGAAGAAGTACTTCACTATGTACAATTACTCCAACTCCATGAAGGGAAAAATGACCATCTTCAATCTAGTCGAAAAGGCTGAGATTTGGTGGCAAGACTTAAAAAGAGAACAATGAATAAATGATAGAAAAGTAAGTTGGAACTAGTTTAAAAATGAATTTAAAAAGGAATACCTCTCATAATATTACTACGAAGGGAAAGCTAAAGAGTTTTATGAGCTAATACTAGGATCCATGTCCATGCATGACTTTTGTACTAAATTCTTATCTCTGTTAAGATATGTTCCTTAAACAAAGAAAAACCTAAAATACAAAGGTTTCTAGGTTGCTTGCCTAACTTTAATAAAGACAAATTGGAGTTTGATGAACCTAAAACTTTGTATGAAGTAATGAGGAAGGCCAAATTAACATATGACCAATCTAAGAGTAAAAGTGAAAATCCATTTAATTTCAAGAGAAGAGATGGAAATATTATGCTGCTTGAGAAGAGCTATCATTTCATCAAGTTCCTTCCTCATACAATGGTATTCAAGATGGTACCCCTTTTCACAATAGGGACATAAATTATTTTCAAACTTCTTCTTCTTAGACCTAGAGCCCCCTTTAGAAGGTTGTTGATTCGGTTTAGGCTTCGAATCAACTGCTTTTGGCTCCTTGTTCTTTGACTTCCCCTTTGCTTGTGCTTTGGAAGAGACAATAACTAGGAGAGCTTGATCTTTGGAGGTCTTGATGACTCCCATTCGCATTAACTTGTCTTACTCCTTGATCAAGGACTCGAAAAAAGAATCTAATGAAGGAAATTTCCAATCAGGAAAGATTTCCCACTTGGAATGAAATATGGGAACAAATACAGAATACTCAAAGCCTAGTTTGATGAGTATGGAAAGGACATTCTGCTCATCCTTCTGCTCTATTCTGCACTGTCTGCATTGAATTACCAGAGACTTGACTTTAGTAAAGAATTGCTCAATAGTCTCGAAACTACTGGGATGTAAAGATACCAACTCATTCTCCAGAATGTGTCCCCAAAGCTCATCTTGTTTGTTAAACAAGCTATCAAGCTTCTCCTAGGATTCTCTGGGAGTCCTTAAGCTTTCTAGGTGGAAGAGGAGATCTATGGATATATAAGTACATAAGTACCTGAATGCTTCATCACAACGATTTAGAAACTTGTTCCTTTCAACTGGTTGATGAGGCTTAGGCTCCCGTCCATGTATGCTCCTGTGGTAGCCATGCTTGCGCAAGGCCAGCTGCATATCAATCCTCCAATCAAGATAATTGGAAGTTGTGAGGATCCATGGTTCAGGAGTTTGAGAACTCATAATTGCTCCGGCTGAAAGATTGCAAAAACTTCACACAAGCTATGTAGCACCTGTCAATTATTACTGCAAAATACACTAAAGCATATGAATTGTTAGAATCATGCTTTTCCTCCTGGTATGAACATGTTTTCAGGGTCCGTCACGCCCTCTCCACTGCTCTGAATAAATCTGAAGCTAACAAATCATCATAGGGAACTCCTATGGAAATCCAGCTGCTTTTGATGTTCGATGGGGAGAAACAAACATGAAACCTACCTGAGAAGGCTCTGGTACCATATTAGAATTTGAATTCCATTTAGATATTCAAGTAGATAGTTCTAATAATGTTTGCAACAAATGGAGAATTAAGACACAAACTAAACAAAACAAACCACACAGGAAACAGACAAGTATTGCTTAGGAATTTACAGTATCATTCACAATAATAAATTCGGTGTTACAATAGGTTACAAATAGGAGTAATTTGAATATACCAAGTGGATCTGACTGTATCTAATTGAATCTCTAACTCATGGTCTCTCAATCAATATCGAAGTTCAACCTCAACTCCCAGATGTCCAACCAACTCAATCAATTAGTGATAGCTAGTTAACTTAGTGCAACTGAGTGTGGTAGGTGAGCAAAAATGCTTATTCTCATGTAGCCATACATTAACCATGCATTGCTATCACCAACTAATTGATTGTGAAATAACTGAAGGTAATTGGAGGCCAACTAAGACTAACTAGTTCCAACTCCACCTAACTAATGGAGGTGGTTGTTGGGACTCCTAGTGGCTCCTAAAATGTAGGGATTGGTCTAGGAGGTGCCAAAATTGATGCATGCACATGCAGTAAGTGGCAGCTAACCTCTAGAAGTGTTCCCCACACTCCAATGACTGGTACATGTGGCTCCATTAGGCCAAGTGGACCCATTGGTACCAGTGGACCCAATTAATTAATTAAGGTTCCTAAGTTAGGTTAAATAATATAATAGACAATATGGTCAAGGGAGTATTAATAATACTAACAGTAGTAAATGATTTTAAATGCCAATAGATAGAATCATAAAGTGATGTCTCATAATAGTTTTAGAAAATTTTGAATTAGGGATTTACTATCAATTACCCGATAATGTCTAATAACCTACGGGAATTAAGAGAATTATTATTATTATAGTTAGAATATATAAGGAGAAAAATCCTAGATAAACCCTACCTATGATAGGCTAAGGGATAACCCTTGGATGTTTTCCATAAATCCTATGTGCACACACAGGGTAGTTACACACGGTAAAACTAAATGAATTGATACTGGAGTAGAATTCATCCCAGCTGACTTCATGGTTATGATCTCTACAACAAATTTTTGAAGGTGAACTCATATTATTCTCTGTTCTATTTTTCCATATTTCTATTATTTCCCTTAGGTTTTTAGACATAATTCAACTTTAAATATACAAGGACAAAAGTCCTAGATAAACCCTACCCATGATAGGCTAAGGGATAACCCTTGGATATTTTCCATAAACCCTATGTGCACACACATGATAGTTACACATAATAAAACTAAATGAATTGAACATACAAATTCGACGTAGATTAACAAGCACAAGGAAAGAGTAAAGACTCTTCTACTAGCTAAACAACTCTTTGATACTCTTCCATTGGAAAACTATACCCTTCTACTAAAAAATCAAGACAAGTACTTTCACGTTGAACACAAGGGCCAAGTGGATAATATGCATCATCTTCAACCATCTAAATTGTAATCATAGAGTCAAGATCTGGAAATTTTATAAAGAAAGTTCAACAATTCGATGAATATAAAGTGTTATTTGTGTTGATGCATTTGTGGTCTGTTTGTAAGGAATTTTATAAATACTCTTGTACTTACCTCGAAAGGGTTAACGCCAAAAATTAAATATAAAAGTAATCAATCATTTGAGATGCCGATAGATAGAAGCCTAACGTGATGTCTCATAATAGATTTAGAAAATTTTGAATTAGGTATTTATTGTCAATTATCCGACATATATTTAAATATATATTATTTGTAATAACCTACGAGAAATAATATAATAATAATAATAATAATAATTAGAATATATAAGGAAAAAAATCCTAGATAAACCCTACCTGTGATAGGATAAGGGCTAACCCTTAGATGCTTTCCATAAACCCTATGTGCACACAAAGGATAGTTATACACAACAAAACCAAATGAATTAATACTGGAGTATGGCATTCATACCATCTTCCTTCGCAGTTCTGATCTCTACAACAAATTTTTGAAGATGAAGTAATAATTATATTATTTCTCGTAGGTTATCAGACATAATCTAGCTTTAAATATATAAGGATAAAAATCCTAGATAAACCCTAACTTTGATAGGATAAGGGCTAACCCTTGGATGTTTTCCATAAACCCTATGTGCACACACATGATAGTTACACATTAAAACTAAATGAATTGAACATACAACTTCGTCATAGATTAACAAGCACATGGGAAGAGTAAAGACTCTTCTACTGGAGAAATGAGTCTTTGAGACTCTTCCATCAGAAAACTATACCCTTCTACTAAAAAATTGAGACAAGTACTTTCATGTTGAACACAAGGCAGATGGATAACATGCATCATCTTCAACCATCTAACTTGCAATCACAAAGTCAAGCTCTGGAAAATTTATAAAGAAAGTTCAACACTTCGATGTCAAGAAAGTTAAAAATGAACAATGAACCTTTGAGACTCTCTTGGTTAGGGTAAAAACCCTTCTGACACCGTTAACAAGGTAAGTACAAGAGTCTTTATAAAATTCCTTACAAATGGACCACAAATGCATGTACACAACACATCCCAGCTAGATGAGTTATTTGGGAGAGTTAATTACTGATATTTACTCCATGCGTAACCACAATTAAAATAATAAAGTGTGTTAGGATAGATTTAGAAGCTTTTGAAATAGGGCTTTAGTGTGAATTACCCGATATATAGAAATCTAGATTATTTCTAATATCAATACAAAGAAATTGAGATGTTACATGTACAATATAATATTTACTATTAGAAACTATTTATGAAATTCCTTACAAATTGACCACAAATGCATTTACACAATGCATCCCAAGTGCAGGAGTTAGTTGACCGAGTTAATTGTCGAGATTTATGTCATGTGTAACAAAAAATAGACTTGAGCTTTAACTTTGGATTACAGTAAAAACCTCAGCCCATATCTATATAAAACTTACGAACATATGAAGGTTTAGATTCGACGCATACATATTATACTATCTACAATTAATTTATCACATCTTGTCCTTTAATCATGGTTGTTGAATGATGCCACAAGATTGGTACCTTACCTGAAATGTGTGTTCTATAATTGTTGTTGGAAAAGAAAGGTCTCGGTTATACAAAATGGATCTTTTCCTACACCACAGTACAAGAAAAAGAATGAAATTAGAATACAATGAAAAGAATACACAGATTAAAACTAAAACAAAGAATAATATGAGTCCACCTTTGAAAATTTGTTGCAGAGATCAAAACCATTGCGGGGTTTGTGTTTGAAGTCAATTTTGGAACAAAAGAGATACCCATAAAACTTATCAAAATCGAAGGTAGCTGGGATAAATTCCGTACTCCAATATCATCCAAGAAACCCATAGTTAACAAAGAAAAAAAACCTATTAAACATACAACACATACAATTTTGCCGTAGATTAATAAGCACAGGGAAAGAGTAAAGACTTTTCTACTGGAGAAATGAGTGTTCGAGCTTGACCTTTAAACATGGTCGTTGAATGGCGCCATGAGATTGGTACCAAGTACCCAAAAGGTGCGTTCCATAATGTGCAACGAATATAATGTCCAACGATAAAATGGGTTTTGATGTGCATCATGTTTATCTGAACTTAAACGGTTTATTCAAAATATATTAATTGATTTAATTTTACTCTGTGTAACTATCATGTGTGTGCACATGTGGTTTATGGAAAACATCTTAGTGTTAGCTCTTAAGTATCACAACGCTAACCCTTCCAACACCATTAGCGAGGTAAGTACAGGAATATTTATGAAATTCCTTACAAATGGACCACAAATGCATGTACAAAACACATCCCAAAAACATGAGTTTGCTGGTAGAGTTAATTGCTGAGATTTACACAATTAAACTTTATGACACTGTTAACAATGCAAGTACAGGAGTAGTGATGAAATTCCTTACAAATGGACCACAAATGCATGTACATAACACATACCAAGTACATGAGTTAGCTGGCAGGGTTAATTGCTCAGATTTACGCCATGTGTAACCACAATTAGACTTGAGCTTGAACTTTGGATTACATTAAAACCTTGGCCCATATCTATATACAACTTACGAACATATGAAGTTTTAGAGTCAACACATATGGATTATACTATGTACAATTAATCTATCACATATTGACCTTCAACCATGGTCGTTGAATGACACCATGAGATTGGTACCTTACCTGAAAGGTGCATTACATAACAACTGTTGAAAAAGAAAGGTCTCGATTCTAGAAAATGGGTCTTTACTTATACCAAAGTAGAAGAAAAACAATGAAAACATGAAGACAATGAAAATAATACAGAGACTAAAAAAAACAGAGAATAATATGAGTTCACCTTTGAAAATTTGTTGCAGAGATCATAACCGTTGCAGGGTTTTTGGTTGAAGTAAATTCTGGAACAAAAGAGATACCCATAAAATGGATCAATGTCGAAGGCAACTGGGATGAATGCCATACTCCAGTATCATCAACCCGATTTTGCAAAATGGGTCTTTTCTTACACCAAATGGGAATAAGAAAAATAATGAAAATGTGAATACAATGAAAAGAATACATAGAGCAAAATAAAAATATAACAGGGAATAATATGAGTTCACCTTCGAAAATTTGTTGTAGAGATCAAAACCAGGAAGGCAGCTGGGATGAATGGCATACTCCTGTATCGACAACCTAGTTCTACAAAATGTGTCTTTGGCTACACCAAAGTATAAGAAAAAGAATGAAAAGAATACACAGAGAAAAATAAAAATAGAACAAATAATAATATGAGTTAACCTTCGAAAATTTGTTGTAGAGATTAGAACCGTTGTGGGGTTTTCGGTTGAAGTCAATTATGGAACAAAAGAGATACCCATAAAATTTATCGATGTCGAAGGCAACTGGGATGAATTTCATACTCCAGTATCATCCAAAAAACCCATAGTTAACATAGAAAATAACCTATTAAACATACAACTTCACCATAGATTAACAAAAACAGGGAAAGAGTAAAGACTCTTCTACTAGAGAAATATATCTTCAAGAATCTTCCATTGGAAAACTATACCCTTCTACAAAAAAATAGAGACAAGTACTTTCTGGCATCTCCTTCCCCTATCTTGCAATCACAGAGTTAATCTCTGGAAATTTTATAAAGAAACTTCAACAATATGATGCCAGGAAAGTTAAAAACAAACAATGAACCTTCAAGACTCTGTTGGGCAGGGTATAAATCCTTGCGACGCCATTAACGAGGTAAGAAAATGCGTATTTATGAAATTCCTTAAAAATGGACCACAAATGCATGTACACAACACATCCCAAGTACAAGTGTTAGTTGGGAGAATTAATGCTGAGATTTATGCCGTGTGTAACCACAACCAAAATTGACCTTGAAATTTATATTATAGTTTAAACCTCGAAAAAATATTGAATAGGGCCCATATCTATATAAAAATTCTGAACACATGAAGGTTTAGAGTCGACGGACACCATGGTCCTTTAATGAAATTATATAATTTATAAAATATAATTGCAATTATAATTTATTATAATTTATTTATTGTAAGTTCTAGCATAAGTGCGGTAGGAACAATCAAATAAAAGTAATTGTTTTAATCTTAATATCCTAGAGTTTAGAACAATCACCTATAAGTTGGGGTCATGCCCACACTTTTTAGATGTGGTTACCAAGATGAAATTTATTGTTTGCATCGTTGATGTATGGTTAGCAAGATCACATTCACTGTTTTCACTAGACGATCCAAAAGTCGGTGAGTTGAGTATTAAAAGAGCGAAAAGATACAAAAGATGAAAAACATCACTCATGGAAAATATAAAGCTTTTAAGGTTATCACACATGTTTTCCAATTACCTTTCTTATTGAAGATAAACAAGAAAATGTCGATAAATGTCGAATATCGCATTATTAATGTGGTGCATAGTTGGTTGTGTCAACATATAGCGGACACTGCACAGGGTCTTCACTCAGGGAAGCCATGTCAATGCACCTTTGTTCATGGGATATTAAAGAATACCCCTAATTTCACTAGATATTGAAAATTACCTACAATAATCCTATTGTTGATCCCCCCTCCCAATGCATATTTCTAATTTTAAAAACCTTATTTTTACGATATATTCCTAATTTTTACAAGAAACCCTTTTTATACCCCCTAATACCTATAAACCCCTTATACGCTACTCCTCACCCCCCAATACCTACAATATATTGAACTTATTTTCACAATTAAAAACCCCCTTTTTATGAATGAACATGATAAGATATTTCTCATCAACCAATGTCGCAATGTGATTGCGCCGAGAGGCGCTCTACAGCCCAGTATGGGGGAGATCTTGTAACGTGATGTAACGTTAGTAACGTTTGTAACATGTCGACAAAAAATAATAGTGATAGTGAATATTATGGGAGAGATCATTCGATCAGTGAGGAGCTAGAGACCCTTGAGGGTCAAACAACTAAAGACACGGGAGAATCTTCCTAGTTTTTCAGTTATTTGGTGTCAAACTATAGTATTTACTATTTTGTTTAGCTTTTATAAGAAGATGCTTCCATCTCTCAGTTTGGAGTCTGGACTCATATTGTATTTGAGATACCTATTCATCTTTAAAATTTTGGACATCTATTGATATTTTCCATTGTATGAACAATGGAAAACGTTTCTTTTAATACAAAATATCTGTACACTATATTTATTTAGTTTTTAGTGTTTGCCAATTTTTTCCTAATTTCCTCGGATGCGGGTGTCACTCACGACCACATGGACACGAGGGAGGCTGACAAGGCCTTCCCCCACCATGCATGACCTCACCACNTGCCAATTTTTTCCTAATTTCCTCGGATGCGGGTGTCACTCACGACCACATGGACACGAGGGAGGCTGACAAGGCCTTCCCCCACCATGCATGACCTCACCCCCCCAGCCATTAATGCACGCCTCCATTACCATGGGAGACGTGGCTGCACTAGCATGCAGACGAGACTAAGCGGTCATTTCAAAGCTCAGTCGCCATTACTCTCCCGCCTGGATGCCATAACTCACAGCTATGCCATTCAATATGGCTGACGTTGGTTGTTGAGCAGCCACACTTAAACCTTCTCCATCATTTTGCTCCGCGCCCAGATGCCATCCTCCCTCGCTCTAGTCTGCGCCTAGCTCTGGTCTGTTACCATCTCGCTCTGCTCCATTTGGCTATGCTATCAGCTACTCTCCCGCCATGCCCAGAAGGAAAAGAGGTGTCCCTCGCAGAGGTCGTGGTCGTGGCACTCAGGAGGACCGTCATATTCCTCTCTCAGCTCAAGCCAACGGCAATGGTTTTATAAGGTTAAAACCAACAACATTAAATACCAATATGCGAGAAAATAAATATTGCAAGCAACATTCACATAGACACAAACAATATACCCTAGAAACCCCATGCGGGGAAAACCAGCACCAATGAAGATCTTCATTACATGGCCAAAATCGGCCATCCAGGCCAAGTGAGCTAGCCACCGCTCACCTCCAAGCCACTTTACAATGGAGCCTCCTCAAGTCTTATAAAGGCTTAATCACATGCAATACCATGGGACAATACCATGGGCTACAACAAACCATGTGCCCAAACCATGTGCTAGACCTAACCACCTTTGACTCAATCCCGAGTCAAGGTTAACCCTAACAATCCCCCCTTTAAACTTGACTTGGAGTAATCACCAACACCCCTCAAAGTTTTATCGAGGAATCTCACATACACCCCCCTATCACCTAGGTCTATCTCCCCACTTTACCAGTGAGTTACCAGGGGTATGCATGCCTTACCAGGTCTTACAACCATATGCCCATTTACATCTGCTCCATTACATTTTTTCATGTGTCGTCATGGTGACTACACCATCACCATCCGTTGCTTCATCCTCTCGCTTTTCATGCTCGCTTTATTGCTCGTCTACTTGTCATGCTCATTTTGTACCTGCATCCAAACTCTGTCATTTTTGTCCATATAAAGAAAAATCCATCTACCGGATTACATGGGTCCTCAACCAACGTAACCGCCAGTTCTCTAGGAATTCTCTTCACATACATGGCTCATCAATCTTGGTCCCAAAACCGAGATTAAACCATCTCACATTTCTCCCGCAATCGAAGACTCGGCCTCTCCGGTCCACATCAAGCTAGGCTACGAGTACACCTGCCACCCTCGTCCCTACCTAGTGGTTCATTCCACACTTGATGCAACATCCCTTCTTTTCGCATGACAGAGATACTTTGTGCTTCTAGCACCAAGGGAAATCACATTCTAACCGTGAACCAAAAACATTGTTAAGGTGTCGAGTACCACCGAACATGCACCTCACAATTTAATTCAAAAAACCAGATACAATAAATGTTTTTCAAATGCATTTGCTACCACTTTCTCATCATATCATTCTTTCTACCATACTCATAGATCTTTCACCCTTTATATTCATGCCCTTACCATATATTTTAAAATCCACTTTACCACTTTAAAACCTTCACCAAAAACCTTTACTTTGAATAAAGCTTATAACATGGATATTTTTAAACTTCTTTCCTAAACCCTTTTCAAAACTTTTCAAAGTCTTTCGTAAGTTCTCAAAGGACATGTTCACATTGCACATGTATTAATGAAGGCCATTAAGGGACATGTTCACTTAATAAAAAACCTTTCACGACTTTGCAAAATTTAACCTCTTCCTTTTAACATGACGTCACATCCCATAAAAGCCTTTCCTTTTTCACCCTTCATTTTTATTGTGTTAAAATACCTTACCTTTTACGAAGAGAGCTATGACGACATCATACTCTTTCTTTTATTGCGGCATTCTCCTTGGCAAGTCTCTTTTGCAGCTCATGGAATACGCTATATATGTCCAAAAGCATGGATCGATATACGGATTTACTTCGACCATCTCAATGCTGGCTGCTTCTCCAAGAGAGCAATCTCTGCTCCTCCCACAAATTTTGTAGCTCCTTTCCGTGGTCCGCAAACCTCTGCACCAGCGATTGATGGATCTCCCTCACGAGTTTAGCAACGATGGATTTCTTCTCCAATATACAGTGGATTTTTTCTTTCACATGCTCTTACTCTATCATGAGGATAACAGATCTGACACCCTAAAGGTTAGGATTTCTTCTGATGCCCAACCGCACTTAGCTTTTGCTTTCATCTTGACCAACGATTTACCTTTTCTTTGACTTCTTTCACACAACCTTGCTTGCGCTCATGGCAATAACCACCGCAGCTCTTCAACTATCGGATCCAACAACGAATGGACCTTTTGCAGCCTTACACCAAGATCCAGTCTCTTTTCAATGGCAGCAGAAGAGATCTTCAGCGCTTGGCCTCTTCTTCCACTGATGAAACAACTCTGCATACTCAATCTTTACCATAGCGCACACACATAGAAACATCAACGAGCACAACCATAGCCAAACCATGGCTTTGATACCACTTATTAGGTTAAAACCAGCAATATTAAATACCAATATGCGAGAAAATAAATATTGCAAGCAACATTCACATAGACACAGACAATATACCCTGGAAACCCCATGCGGGGAAAACCAGCACCAATGAAGATCTTCATTACATGGCCAAAACCGGCCATCCAGGCCAAGTGAGCTAGCCACCGCTCACCTCCAGGCCACTTTACAATGGAGCCTCCTCAAGCCTTATAAAAGCTTAATCACATGCAATAACATGGGACAATACCATGGGCTACAACAACCCATTTGCTAGACCTAACCACCTTTGACTCAATCCCAACTCAAGGTTAACCCTAACAGGTTTCAACCTGGAGATTCCAAAAGAAATGCAGCAAATTGTCAATGACTGGGAAGATGAACTGTCTGGGGCATTCAACACAGCTGGAAGAACGATGGCGAGACGACAAAACTACTGGATTTTTAAGAATCTGCTCATTCGGTTGGTCCTTCGGTTCAATCCCCTGGGTCTCCACCCTCAGAGCCTTCAGTTCGCCCTCCATTGGCTCCCCATGAAGCCTCACCTTCTGCTCCTCCGCGCTCCCCTGTTGCCCCGGCCACCACTCTTGTTCCTTCATCCTGCACCATTCCCCCACCGCAGAGCCGACCCTCCACTCTCTCAACTGGCAAGTTCACGTCCAACCTTGTCGTGGCAAAAAAGACCGCTCCGCTCCCCACCAAGAAGTCTCCTGTAGGTACAATGGAAGAAGACAACACCTCCAATGACGAGGAAATGGCGTCGTCCAGCGACAATTCGGAGGTCAAGCCAAACAAGCCTGCTCAGCCACCCTCACCAAGCTACAGCTGTCCTATCGTGGAAGAACCATTCTTCAAACCGTGAACAGGTTTCGCCAAGGTTACATGGCGATCTGCATGCCAGCAGCAAGTTTTTTGAATGGGCTTCACCTCGGCCACGTGTCGTTCTACATGGGACTGTCAGGTTCTTTGTTTTACTTACTGTTAACTAGTTAGCTCATTGTCTGGTTCTCTGGAAGAATGTTGGAGGCTTTTGTTTATGCACATTTGGGTGGCTTGTTTTCCCTCCTGGGGAAAGGGTCCCGGTTTTGTGGGCCTATTTTCCCCCCTGGAGGGAGGGCCCAATTTTATTTTGAACCTCTATAACTGCTCATCATGAGCAGGTCTGCCTGTAAACACTTATGTATCACTATTTTCTTTTTTTAATAGATTAGCTCTCAACTTACAAAAAAAAAAAAACTAATTTATTTCCTCATCCAATTCAAACCCTTCACTCTTTTGCCTCACCGAGTTTTTAGTGTTTGCCAATATGTCTGCTTTGAATGCAAAGAACGTCCATCGAATATTGACTATCAGAAGATATAATATCTCCAATGCCACAGATAGCAAATGAACCCTGAGTTTATTAAAAAAAATGCAAAAGATGGCTATAACAACAGTTCACACTCCAGTTGGCCCCAAGTCATGCAACCACAGAGAATATCACAAACCTGACATTTATAGTCCAACAGAAGAAAGTTGGATAGAGATATTGAAGCTGAAAGAGAGAATCAAGAACAAAAATAACAGACAAAATTGAAGTTTGCCTCTCGAGAGTCTGGAGAAGGAAAGACGCATTTCCCCTTTCTTGAGAATTGTTGATCCATCTCAAGCTGCCTGGGAAACAGGATTAACTTTATTAACATCTCCTGCTGAGATAATTCTGGATCACAAGATAGCCAGGCTTCCATTATTACTGTAGCGTACAATTATGGGAGGCACTCAACAATATTTCAGACAATTAGACAAATCAATCACTCTGTTACATCCACTTAGCACATATCAGCAATTAACCAAATAAAATTTTCCAACAAATTTTCCATTTTCTACCTCCATAAATCAGTACAGAGCCTTCCTATCTGGCTTGGATTGGTTCCTATCCTGCTTTATAATGAATTTCCCCCTTAAATGTAGTATATTCATCAGCACTGTGTGATCGCTTGCTGTATGTTTTTCAAAACATATCTCTCCTTAGGCAATCTGACACAACTGAGGCTCAGGAGAATGAACCATGAAAATTCAGGTCAAGCTTCGAAGTCCAAGTGTAGTGCTTTAAAAACTTCACCTTTGATGATCAGCTATGGAGAAGCTATAATATTATTTCATTGTATGACTGAACATGTATTGATTGTGATCCAAAAGAAAAAGAAACAAAAAGTGAAAAATAGCCCCGTGAAACAATTATAATTTTTGTCAATATTTTCTGATTTTCCCCTTCAATTATTTTGCCCATTTTCCTTTTTTTTCAATTATTTTAGTACTACTAATCATTTATGACTTTTTCAATTATTTTAGTACTAATCATTTTTTCATTTTCTACGTTTTCCTGATTTTTAGTTTCTAGACCCATTTGTAACATTGGTATACACTTGAGTAAGTAGTAAGTAGATAAAGATAAAAAAGGACACCCTTAATTCAAAATTAGTTAACCCTGACTCAGATAACTTTTATAACCGTCAGGGTTAACCCAATCAATTAAACCACTGCCCAAGGCATGTTGTCCACAGGAATTGTTCAAATTTGGTCTAATTTCTCGAGGTTACCAGCTGTTATTATGGCTGGCAGATGAGCCATAGGAGGAATATCCTGCTAGATTTTCCTTGGAAAAAAATACAACAACATTTAAGCGCACAAACCAAAAATAATAGCTTGTGATTTAAATGAAACCCTAAAGTAAACTTGGTTTAATAAAAAAAATCAAGGTGAATTTGATAATAATTTGTTAAATGTTTTCAAGGAGGTTGTGGTCAAGAGGTAAATTAAGAGCGAGTCCTGGATGAATTTAAAGTAATAGATACCGCTTAGCCGAGGCTTATTGTAAATGAGTTCTCTCCTCTCTTGTCAAAAGAAAAGGGGTTCACTCAGATGAAAAATAGTATTGAATTTTGTGGTTTCAATTAAAGGAAGATAAATACGAATCAAATAACATAACAAAATATGCAACAATTCAACCTCTGGCCGTTTGGAAGAACGTTAATCTCTAGTTAAGCTTTATAGCTGTGAAAAATAGAACATTTAAAACCTTCGTTTTCAGCTTTACACCCTTAAAAAAAAGGGAATAATAAGGAACAAAAATCGCTCTGCGATTGGCAAAATTCTTCAGCGTCAAAAATCAAATGACTCAATGCAGAAATAACGAAAAAACAATTACCGCTAGAGGAGGCCGATGACGAGTCGGAAACCGGCGAATGTCGACGGTACTTGCGATGGGAGGCGTCATTAGACGGCTTGTGAAATGACGGCTTGGCGTCCGACGTATCGGGTGACCGTGACGCCAGGCTTGTATATATTTCCTGATAACCGCACCGCTAAAATTCACAGGCAAACCCCAGAAACCCTAGCCTTTAATCACCAGAACCCTATTTCGTCACTTGGCAGTAATTCTGCATTCCGGCATCACAGATATAAATATATAAAACGCCGGATTTGTTACAGAGAGATCTAAATTTTTAAGCATTTGGGAGCCGCTAGAGGAGGCCGATGTCGAGTCGGAAACCGGCGAATGTCGACGGTATTTGCGATGGGAGGCGTCATTAGATGGCTTGCAAAATGATGGCTTGGCGACCGATGTATCGGGGGACCGTGACGCCAGGCTCGTATACATTTCCTGATAACCACACCGCTAAAATTCACAGGCAAGCCCCAGAAACTCTAGCCTTTAATCACCAAAACTCTATTTCGTCGCTTGGCAGTAATTCTGCATTCCGGCATCACAGATATAAATATATAAAACGCCGAATTTGTTACAGAGAGATCTAAATTTTTAAGCATCTGGGAGTATAGATACATTTTATCTATAATTACCTCGTAAAAAAATTTTGTCGTTGGTTAAGGCCATTGAACAGGGAGTATTCCGTCGGCCTTTTATTTTAGTATATTTGGCCTCTGTCAATTTCTGGCTGAGAGAGACACAGTACATGATCCATGTGTTGAAGAGGTTTGGAGAATTACAACGCATTTATCCTCCATGTCCTCCATACAACATAGTCAAGTTTCCGTCTGGACTTTATTCTCCACATCCTTGGATCTTATGAGAGGACGGTCCCTCGCTCATACGCTCGCTCTAGGATCACACCCTCAACCTTGACAACACCTCGAAGGTTCAACATCGATTTCATAGTCGTTGATGACTCCGAATGGGAGACTCCTCTGCACTTTCCTGGACAATGAGCTACGACACCTCTTAACATCATCTCGTCTCGATCAACTTGAGCATAGACTACTTTAGTACCCTAACTTCTTTACATATGTTTGTGTAACTATATTTTATTTCTTATGCTTATTTTATTAACGTGATTAGTTCATTATTTCACTTATAGTTATGAACTTATATCTTCTTATGTTAGCACTATTCTAACAGTTGTTTTTGTGCTTTCACTTTATGCTTTATGTTTATGCATGTACTTTTTGTTTCTATTGACCTACTTTTGTGGTCAATTATTAGGCATTCATAAAATTATTTTTTATGTGGCCCTATAGAGAATAAAGGCATTTCATAATTTTGGAGTTATCGAAGTGCTTTTTGGTTTATGTGCATAAATAATTTTCAACCAAAAGGTTTTGAATCAACACTTTGCATTTTATCAAGGTACAGAAAAAAATAACAATAACTTCACTTGCATTAACAATCTCCCTTTGATCGGGGGGCTAATTCTTGCGCAACCATGATTCCATTCATCTCAAGGAATGTCACTTGTAAATTGACCATTAGGGCTCACTCACAAAAATCAAAGCATTCTTTAGGGGAGTGGCTTGCAGAATTTTTATGGAAGGGATGTAGTTTAATATTTTGACAATGTGGGACTGCTCAAGATTATTTGTCTTGGCCTTCTTGGAAGAAGTGGCTACCATCATTTGGATTGTTGCCACATCCTTGGAGGATGAGAAGCTGGATCCAGAGTCGGACCCAAAGGGGGTCCCTTAAGGATTCTCTCTCCTATAGGAATGGCAATGGTGGACGTTGAAAACTCTAAAAGTGATCAAACACCTAGTAGTAGTTTGCATGCACTATACGTACTATACAGTAAAAATATGCATGTGTTTAGAAGTTATGTGTTGTCAATCGAGATTATTAATTTGTAAATTGCTAGAGCTATGCCTCTAGACAATTCTTGAAAACAGATCATGGCAAAAAGATGGTTATGCTACATGATTTCCTTAATAACGTGGATTATAACCATATGCCCAATTACATAATCATCTCACTTCATTTTGGAGTTAGAGGGTAGTTTAATTCATCTTTCTTATAAAGAAGGAGATCTCAAGTCATCTCCTCGAAAGCATGCTATTACATATTTTCAATTTTATCCTTACCTGTCATTCACAGGGCATTTATGAATTTATTCTCAAAATTATTTCAACTCGAGGTAAAAGCATGGGTTGTCTTAAAAAAGACAATGATGGAAAACATTTATAATAGGATGAAATCAGACTCGATAGTTTGGTCTTTTGGTGTGAAATCAATTCACAAAATCCTAAGAATTACACAAAAGACTCACCGTCACAATTTTTTATATGTCGGAAACTCCACCCCCACTGCCTTTCGCAACCTTTCTTCATCCTACTCCTCCACCTTTTGCATTAACCTACACCCCATTGATGGGTGAAGCCAGACCATTATCGAGTATTTTCTTGGGAATGACTTCTACGCCTTCAAGAAATTGTCCTCTCTAAACCCCTCTTTCTCATTGACGATGAGATACAACCCAAAACCCCCAACCAAAAAGACATAATGCTGAAGCAGAGTTAGTCGGAAGTCAATGCAGACGACATGCCAGGCTTGGGCATGCATCTTGCAAATCCACCTGGAAAATTATGTGGCATTCGACTTGGTATCCGAGAGAAAAACCATTTTGATAGTCGAGGGAAAGAAAATTATGCTTTCCTCCCACACAACCCCACGCTCTCGGTCCTTCATGTAGTGAATATCGTTATAGATGACCCGGGATTTCAAAATCTTGGAACCCTTATAGAGCATCCCTCTAATAATTTTCATGGTCATAATGAGGAACGAGGAATTTGGGGACATGGACAAGCCCCCTGTCATTAACCCTGTGTTGGTGAGCTCATGGTTGAGCTCTGGGTACTCTTGGTTGCTCGAGGCCTTAAGAGGAATGTGTATATGACCCGTTGCTTGTCCTTGACAAACATGGGGATGGCATACTCTGTTATGGTTGTATTCCTAGACGAAGTGTGGGCCAGCACAAGAATTGATTCATTGCGTCAATGTAGGTCTCAGACATGGCACTACTGTACACAGGGTTTGAAATTATGCCATGGATTGTGTCATCCATGGGCAAGGCATAGATCGTGGGTATAGCCACCTCATGGATGTAGATTTGAACCATGTTATTGCCCTTTATCTAAACTTTGGCTTTTCTTTTTAGCTCCTCCGCTCTTTTGCCTAGTGTTTCCTCCATAATTTAATAATTGACAATGTGGAGTCTAACAAAAAAAAATTAAGAGGGACTTTTTGAGGTTAGGATGAGACCATTCCCATTCGAAACCGTTTTAGCCCTTTCTAGAAGTGTAAAGTTAAAATTTCTCTTAAATTTTTTAAAATATAAAGTTTACTTTTCCAATTAAGAAGGAAATAATTTATGGCAACATTTCAAGAGAAGGGCAACATTTGAAATTACTCATCCATATAAATTTATTAATATGTCAAAATAGAAAAAGAAAAAGCAACAGAGGATCACTTACAGGGCCATTACAGGAAACTTGAAAGGAAAATGGCCAAAAAAACAACAATATTATATTGAACAACACAACCCTAGTTGTGAACTCAAGATTCAAAACTATCGCACACTTAACATTCCATGGAGGGAAAACACGCTTTTTCCCAGCTTAAGGCAATTCTCAAAGGCTAAGATGTGAGACAGTAAAATGGAAAGATCCCAATAAAGAAAGGAATCGAACAAATTGAGCAACATTTATTTCTT
Source organism: Pseudotsuga menziesii (assembly GCA_001517045.1). NCBI lineage: Eukaryota > Viridiplantae > Streptophyta > Pinopsida > Pinales > Pinaceae > Pseudotsuga > Pseudotsuga menziesii. The sequence continues at coordinate 20,257 of LPNX010312722.1, read as the reverse complement.
CACTGCAAATAATACAACCACATCGAGAAGGGTTGACAATAGATGGAGCTAACTAGAACAAGGTATCCAGGGACAACACAATAGATGAAATTGCAAGGAGGGCTAAAAGAATAATGTACCATAGATGTAAACTGTTAAAAACATGATGTAACCACCGATCACATACATGAGTAGACTTTGACAGGGATTGGACCCTACACATCCAAAAACCTATGTTGTACACTCCATTCATAGTTTGTGGCAATTGTGTACTTTTGCCACCCATTTTATTTATAAAGGTTAGCAACACTGAGATGTAATTATCTTGTCCCATAAGCTACATATTCCTATGAACATGATAAAATTATATTCTATGTTTTTTCCATTCCTTGGGCAAAACATGCAAGAAAAACGAAGCAGAACTCATCTTTCACTTAATCTTTCTTAAACATGAAGAGTAGTGAATAAAGATCAATGCAAGGATGTTGATCCTATTCCCATGCCAAAATATAATCTTGTAGCAAGTGGTGACAAGGTTAGTGGATGAGTTAGGTGTCAACGTCCGATTATCCTCCCATATAGGATATTTCAATGCCATGATAAGTGTATTTGAAAGATACTTCACGTGGAGACTACAAAATCAAGTAGAAAGAATATAGTAGATCTACATTAATAACAAAATAAAACCAAGGAACATGAATTAGACCTGGAGATGTACCTTTAAGTCCCTTAACCACAACCAATGCTTTAAGCAAATGAAGAAAAAAAAACAAGCCCTAGTTGCGAGTCTCCCTGCCTCTAGGAGAAAAACAAACATGTGAAAGACATTAGAAGGCTGCTAAAGGGGATTTTAACATGTACAATTATCCTATTTTTTGCAAGCATACTGCATTAGTCGATATGATCTAAACATTCTTGGATAAAAACACTGGCATGAGATGACAATTAGGTAACACGGGTCTGCAAAGTTTATATCCTCCCTGTCTACAAATCATAACTTTTAGAGTTAGACACATGATTTGAGAAATTCAAAACTATGGTCTAAAGTAGTGGATGATTGGTTTTGTCAGAGTGTAGGAAGTGAAGAGAGATTTGTGCATTAATGTATCTCGACATACCACCACCAACCATTTTATAAGTCTGGGCCATTCCAGCATGTTTGTAGGCTCACATAGCAGTGAACAAGCTAACATGGGCCTGTGTCCTCCATTAAACAACATGCAAGAGCTAGGCATCAAAAAAGGGTCACCTACAATAGTGCCATTTCCATATTTAGCTTCGTATCCAACACATTCTATAGGAAGGCAATAGGGAATTCCAGGACAAACCTGTTGTAGCAATATCTTGAGGATTAAAGGCTAGTAAGTGGGTCCTCTTTTCTAGATCAGAAGGTATCGATGAAACCCTTGTATAAAATATATTGTAGATGATTGTTTTTCCCAGGCCAGCAATGAAGATTCCTCCTTTTGTTTGGTTAATTTCACATTAGATAATGCTCAAGGGCATGGTTAGATATTATGCAATGGTGTCGTCCCTATCAGAGACATTTCACACAAATTCTAAATGAGCTTAGGATCAGGGCTTTTCGACCCTGTTTTAAGATACCTATTTACCGTACTTGTGAATTACAGTATGGCTAATGGGCCCAAGGGATCTTTCGCAAACAAATTTTGCAGCAATATCATAAATATGCAAATTCTAATATTGGAAAATGCATGCAAGTGTTCCTGAAAACTCACTCCATTGATGATTACGATATAGCACCCTGAACTTGGTAAGCATTGCTCAGTGAAGTTGTAAGTAAAGGAGATCGAACAGTTGACAATGTACCCAAATGCACTTTTATGGTTGATGCCTCACTAATTAGTTTTTATATGAAGTTGTCATCATGATGGGAGATTCAAAGGTTACGTTGTGGATACATACAAGCAAATTCCTAGCATTTATCTTAGATAGAAATTGAAGCAACTCGAGGGTTTAGAGATGTTGAATGACGTGATATTGGGAGAGGGCCCGAGGGATCCTTATGGTTCTTTGGATATATGGTGTCAGAGCGAGTTTGATCCTTTACGTTTGTTTCCCTGGTATAATGGGGAATGAAAAGCTGCAAGGAAAGAGTACAAGCAACAACCAACCATTGAGAACCTCAAGAGGTGCATAAAGAAAGCCAAAAAAATATAGAAGGAATTGAGAGTGCAAAAGCTACGGTAGGAAATGACATTTCAAAAGAGCAGTGGCTAGCTCGTACCTGTTGGGCCAAATTAATGTCTTTTTAATTCCGTTGTAGTAATTGCCCAGCCATTTAATTTGTCAATCCGAGGTTCGTAGGCTTACGAAGCACATGCAAAGTATATGCAAGACTGAAGTGAAATTAAGCTAATTTAACCCCCCCGTGAAACTAAGACTAATCTAATCTAACCCCCTTAAGCTGAAACACGCAATTGCTAATCTAATGCAGGAAGATGAAACACACGACTGAAAGTGAATTGCATAAAACAAAGACAACATATGAAGAGCAACAAGACAACACATGTGAGCTCACATGAACAATCAAGCAATCTTAATTTACATCACAAGAATCAATGACAAATCATGAAAGCATCAAAACCAATATTATGAACAAAATCTAAGAATTCTCTTCTCCATATTACAAAGTCAAGACTAACTTCTACAATCTACTATTCTCTAAGATAATCCAAGATCTAAGATATTCAAAGATAGTCTAGGATAGCAAATGAAGAGAGAGCACTCTCTTTTATACATAAACTTCTTTGAGAAGAAGATAACCATCTCATAATGAGAGATCCACTATTCACTCAACCACTTAACTACTTTCATATTATTACAATATATGATCCCTTCAAATCCTCCACGTATCTCTCACAAATTCTCCACATGTCTCTCAACCAAATCTCCATGATCTTCTCCTTGGAATATTATTTGCATAACTATCTCCTTGAAATGGTGGAGGAGATATACGTGAAGTATTTTCTTTGAATTAATCCTTCACATATTCCTACACATTACAAAGCTCATCCATACTTTGAGATATTAGGGAAAAACACATTAATTTTCTAATATTTAATCATAAATTCACTTATAATACTAAAATAAATAAAGTGGAAATAATAAGGTGAAACCCACATATATGTATGGAAATGGTATGATAAAAAGGTTAATGGGACAATGAAATGTGAGGAATAGCGAAAGTTAAAGTGGATGCAAATATGACATTTTTGAGTCTCAACATACTCCCCAACTGAACTTGTTGCATGTCCTCATGCAACTGTGTATGGATCTTCTCAAGAACTTTTGGCATATGAACTTGGCTTTGATTGATGATGTCTTTTTAACAATGAATGTTTCCAGGGTGTGAAATGGATGAGTAACAACTAGCATTTCCTTATGGTTGGTTCTTGTGTGGCAACCATGAATATAAAGAATGTTGGTTCTTGTGTTAACAACATTCATTTCATGATGTGAAATGCATGAGTAACATCTGCCATTTTCCTTATGGCTGGTTCTTGTGTGACAACCATGAATGTAAAGAATGTTGGTTCTTGTGTTAACAACATTCATTTTGTCATATGTTTTCTAGCTGCATAATAATTTAACCATACACTCACTAAAAATGATAAGCTACTAGTGTGCATAGAAAGCATCATTGTGGATAAGAAATCCTTTTCTTTATCTTTATGAATCATGCCAATATGTATGAAGCAAAGTGCAATAGAGGATTTGTCGGAAAAGAAATGCTCATGAATGGCAAATGAGATGAAAAATGGGTGATGGTGGTGAAAAGAATGGAATGATGGTAGTGAGTATGTATTGAATATAGTTCCCCCTCCCCAACTAATGTGGTTGCATGTCCTCATGCAACCTAGCATGGGTTGTGAAAGAAATGGAGCATGATGAGGGAATTTTCCAAATTATTCATTGCTAGCATGTAAGGAATTGCATGATTAAAGTTTTAAAAACAACATACCCCCACTTACCCAAAAATTAGATGAACGATGCAATAGGAATGTAGCTGATGCCGCTGGATCGTGGAATGTGTCACTGCTGCTGGATCATGGGTAGTGAAGGAATTAGAACTGCTACTGCTGAATCATGGAGAATATGTCACGGCTGCAGGATAAAAATGTAACTGTAAATGCTACTGCGGCTGTAACTGCTGGAACTGCTGTAATGTGAAGTGGAGGAATCTGAAGTGTTGCTGATAAATAATGGAAAATGTGGAAGGCAGAAAGTGGAACTATGGTACACTCATAGATCTAAAGTCATTTTTCTACAACTGCTGATCGAGTCATGAGAAAGAATGTATAGTCTTCACCCGCTACAAAACCTGATGGTACAATCCTAGTCATGTGAATAAATGTGTCGATGTCGAGCATGAAAAGAAATCATTGGATTACCGGCCATTGATGAATGCCTTTAACCAATGCGAGGAAACTCACCAGTGATGTCAATGACTGCCAAGGTACCCAAGTACATCTTGCGAAGTGCGAATAGATGTGATGATATCGAGCCACTTGCAAGATCTGGTGATCAAGGGACATTGATGTATTCCCATGATTGTTTGCGAGAGAACTTGCCATTAAAGGCATGAAAGCCTCGAGGTAACCAAAATAAACTCTAGTCTATATCCCAAATAAGGTGTTGAGGTCGATGGGGCAAGACCTGTTGAAAGGTGGGCCTTAAGGAATCCCACATTAGTCAACGCGAGTTGGTATAAAAAGATTGGTAGGACTATCAGTGAAAAGATCTCATAGTCAAGTAGTGGATATGGAAAGGCTATGTAGACATGGAAAGGGAGCTAGTTTTATTTAGAAGGAAAACTGGAATGGAGAAATGAACTGAAAAAAGATAAAGGGATGTATGCAATTCATAAAGATAGGCATGTGTGAAGTCATGACAGAAAAGCGATGGAAAGTGGACTTCAAGACATGGATGGTGAAGGTGCTCTGAAGGAGAAATATGGATAAACAATCATGATGCAAATGAGTTTATGGATGGTTTCTGTGTAACAACCAACGTTATGATGTTTTATTAGCATATGTCATGATTAACAGCTCCTTCAGGCTGTCTATCAAAGCATGATTCTCAAAAGTTTTGTGATTCTTGAAAAATCACTTCAGCAGCCAAATGCGATCGTCTCTGAAACCTGAAAAAAAACTTCATACAAATTCCTGCATGAAACTTAGTAGTGAATATGTATTGAATATAGTTCCCCCTCCCCAACTGATCTAGTTGCATGTCCTCATGCAACCTAGCATGAAACTTGTGAGAAGTTCGTAAAAGAAAACATATCATGCGGAAAGAAGTACATAAGCTGCAAATGTCAGGAAGAAATAAAATGCGTTATACATGTTTCCATTGCGCTCCTGGTTCGTCATAGATTGCTACTTGAAGTGACTTAAATAAAACAATTCAACGTTAATCATAAAAGCAATTTCAGGAAAAAATGAAAACGTCCATTTACAACTTTATTTTTGTTTTTGGTTGTTTTTACTTTTTAACTTTTTATTGTTTGTGATTTTTATATTTTTTTCTGGTTTTTATAATTTTTTTATTTTTATTTTTTTAATTGATTTCTTTTTATAAAACAAAAGAAATATTTTTTTTTATAATTATATATATATTTTTATTTTATTTTATAACACACACAAAATAAAAATGGCAAAAACACTTCAAAATTAAATTTACCCGATCTGCGCATTCAACAAAACATTCAAAATGTTGATAGCTGTAACAGCCACCTATAGCTATAACTGCCAACTGCGACAACCAGCTGCAATAGCCAACTACGACAGCCAGTAGCAACAAGCAGCCGCAACAACCAGCTGCGACAGGTAGAAGAATAGGCAAAGTTTTAGTAGAGTCACAACTGTACATAGGATAAAGATGGTAGAGTTGCAGCTCATTTAACGAAGGATTTGGTGAAAATTTTGGCAGAGTCGCAGCTGTACATAGGATAAAGACGGCGGAGTTGTAGCTCATTTAGCGGAGGATTGGCGAAAAATTTGGTGGAGTCACAGCTGTACATAGGATACAGATGGTGGATTTGCAACTCATTTAGCGGAGGATTTGGTGAAAAATTTGATGGAGTCGCAACTGTACATAGGATAAATATGGTGGAGTTGCAGCCTTTTGAGTAGAAAAATTATGAAGTCATTTTCTACCAAACGACGAACTGGGTTTCGTTGAAATTTGGCAGGAAGGTTTTTACTAGTCCAATGCACCAGGTTTGTTAATCTTGATATTATGCACTTCCTGTTCAAAAATCATGAGAATCCGATTTACCAATTGCAATATATGCTCATTTCAATTTCTGCACTTTCGTAGACAAACATGAATAAAGATGTGTTGCAGCTAAACTTCCCGAACCAATATTTCACAAAATACAAAGTGGGTTTGGCTGAATTTTTCCAAGCGACTTTTTATTAGTCCCATGAATCTTCACACCAAAATTTAGAAAAACCCACATCACGGATATCGAGAAAAATGCAAAATGGTTTTAAGGGATGATGTCCATTTTTTCAAAAACCATGCACTGGATTGAACTGAAACTCGCCACATTTGTTCTTCTTACCATGATGCTTCTTCCCTCAAATTTTCATGAAAAACCAGTTCACGGTTTGCAAGATATCCTTAAATCAATTTCTGCACTTTTTCAATTTAAAATTATCATAAAAATGCTTCACACTTGTCTTAAAATCACATACCTTTTCCAAATGGACCGTTATAATACTGCCATATCTATGTCAGATAGCCACTGCTATTTCCTCTAAAATATTTTTTTCACCCACGAGTTCAGAGATCAATAAAAGAAGGTGAAATGAAATATATCCAAAGTTACATAGGAAGACAACTACAAGTAGCACACAAGTGCTGCGACACCACTATAGCTGCAACTGCCAGCTGCGACACCACATGGTTGCGACACTCAGTTGAAACACCTAGCTGTAACAGCCAGCTGTGACAACCATCTACAACACTGAGATGCAACAACCACTAGATCCTGCATAAAACGTCATTAACATAAAATACATGCATACCTACCCCATAAGTATCGATCTACTCCATCCCATGGTTCTGAGTTATCTTCTTTATTTCTCATCGTCGTGCATGTAGGCATTCCGATCTCAAGAAACTCTCGGCGTTGTGAGAAACATCCTTATGATTGGTTCATTGTGCACCGTTATGGATTTTAAAATCAAATATCCTCTAGCTTTTGTTTGCTATTTTTCCCGTCGATTGCTGTCAAAGTGACTTGAAGAAAACAAATTAGCGTAAATCATAAAAACATTTGTATCGTTTTCAGGAATAATGGAAATGTCCATTTGCTATTTTTGGTTTTTATAATTTTTATTGTTTTATATTTTTTTTAATTTTAATGTTTATATTACACATCAAAATAAACTGCAAAAATTATGCTAAAAAAACGATAGTAATGTCTCGGCTTCATCAAATCTTTCCATGTGCATGGCCATTGTCAAAATTTATTCAAGCAATCCGAAATTGTGCTTGAGTTTGTTGCATTAATTCCAAATGTTTCTCTTTGTATGATCAGACCTGTACATTGTCAAATATAATTCAGAGCATACAATTCTAGTGCAACAAATAACAATCCTGGAGAAAAAACAAATATTGATCCTGAATAGGGCAACATGCTTCGTGCAAAAACACATCGATCATAGATGCGGAGAGCATAATTATATCATGAAAATTTTATTGTCTCTGCCCTCAAAGTTGTTTTGTTTTGTTTTGCATTTTTTTTTAATTTTATTTGGAACAACCATCTACTATAAGAAGGATAGCTCTTTGAACTGGAGACACATTGTTGTAATCAATCCAATATTCACAAAATTTTCATACTACTTGTGCTAAAGTATTTTTGGCAACATTAAATATCTTCATTGCAGAAACAGGATATTGGTATGGATATTGCAAATTAAGGTCAAAATCTACAACAACACATTCTGCAATGAGTACAAATTGTTTCTGTTGCTCATAAAACTACTTTTATTAGCAGCTGATGGATTTCTTATTGCAAAAGAATTCTTTATGTCACATAAAACATATTCTAATGATAACTTAACCGTAGAAGGATCTATGGTGACGTCTCTGCTGAAAATGTTGGGTGATCGACTTGCTTCTTGCCTTGGTTTGGCCTCGGTGTTATTGAAAAAAAAAATTCTATATTCTTCTTACCAATGGGAGCTACAACAAGCAATGCATAAAATGGGAGCCCACAGGAATAGTGAGATCTGAGAAATTCTGAGGACCTTTGATTGCTGGATAATTGTGGTCATGTCCTTCGTAGTTATTACATGTCATGTTATTACAGTAAGCCAATTTATGGATGAATTGACAGCTAAAGAGACTGGGATGAGCGATGGTGTATATGACACTTTGGAAAATAGGAGTCGTGAAAGTCAGAGTCTTGTTTTATTGATTCAATTGGGATCTATCCATTCTGGAATATGGTTGTATAGGAGAAGGATTCAATTCACTGCTCCGACAAGAGACTGTGTATCTGCCATATTAAAAACTGGCCATCTCGAAATCTTACATTTTCATGTTCAGAAAAATGCGAACTGCTCCCAAACCAAGTCGAATTTTCACAAACTGCTTGCAAGTCAACTAAATGAGACCCTTCTGCATAAAACCCATGTTCCGGAGTTTTGAAATTCATCATGGTTTGCTCACAAATTGCACCCGAAGTTGACTGTCTGCAAATGGGCGTTAATTGACGAAAAAAGCAAATAAAACAGTTAGGTATATTCATTCATGCAATACCATCTTATTGATCGTGTAGCCAAAATGGAAAGGCATATTCAAGACTGACAACTGGCCTGTATTAAGCTGTGAATGCAAGTGGCTGTGATTCATCCCGAAAGAATTTGGTCAAATGAGATGGATGGCCCGTAACCCAACTTAGCAGATACATGAAGAATTTCAGGAAGTTGAAACTGTCATGAAAATGGTAAGTCATGGCTAGAATTAAACCCACAGATCACTCCTACCTTGGTTGTTTATTAATAAAGGGTAATATGTATTAAGCAATTGGTTTCTGTCCCGCATGATTTTGGTGGACTATCGACAACCATTTTTAGCAGATGCGGATTCAAATCCAGATTTCTTGGATCGGTTGGGCACTTCTGTTATTCAATAAAAGCCACTATGGGTGGACGTGGCATGCAAGGAGGATGCTGAGTATTTTGTTTGGCAATGTCCATCTATCTGTTATTCATTTCTCTTATATTATGGTGAATTTTCTGAGTAAAGATCCCAGAAGCAGATTACTATGAAAACATAAGGATTGACCACAAAGATGCGTTGGATGATAGTGCATGTAATTTTGATTTTGAAGTCTTAGAGATTTATGTTGGATTTCGTAATGATCATATTTGTAATACTTAACAATTGGCTTGAGTTGATTTCATTCGTTTTGGACTAAGGCAAGAGCTTCGTATCTGAACGATTTTATTGTTTGCAGGTTTTGATTCAAGGTAGCGATGGATAAAGGCGAGAAGATGGAAGCCCTAGAACCAGAAAAGGGAAGATGCATTGCACCATGTAGTGACTGTTTCAGCGGGGAATATTTATTGTATTAATTGTCTATTGTTTTGTAGGTTTAAACCAACAATGAACCAAACCAGCATAGAGGTGGAGTGGTTGAAACTGTCAAACATATAATTTTGTGCACGCAAACAAAAACTAAATCAAGCCGAAAGTTTAAAAAAATGAGAATATCAAATGTGTGATATTGTTTCAGGTGTGTTTCAGTTGCTATGTTTCAACTGTTGTTTCGGCTCGGAGTTGTGTTGTTTCAGCTTGGAGTTGCAGCTATTCTAATTTCATCGATTGTTTTAGTTTAAAATGAAATTGCCACATGAAATTTGCATGCTAGTTTTATTTAAAAATAATTTCAAAATGTTTTTAGCAAATGGAGATAATGATTGCAAAATAAAGATGAAATCGATTATGTATGTTGCAAACATTAATTTATTATTCCTGAAAAATTTAGAAAACATCCTAATCTCTTGTGTTTCAGCTATAGCTGTTACAGCTTATGTGTTTCAGCTGAAAAAGCGTGTTTCAACCACAGTTGTTACGACTCCTGTTTCAGCTCAATGCGCTTACTGTTTTAATTGCAGATCGAAGGATGGAGGCTCAAATATATTTTTTTTAATTTTTTTTATAATTTAAGAAAATCAAATAAAAGAACTTTTAAAATTTTATTTTGCAAATTAAAAAAACACAATTATGAGCAAATGGAACAAATTGCAAACGAAAGATAGATTAGGCAGAATTTTTTTCATCCGTGAACAATAAGAATTTTTTATTGAAATCAATATAGTCATCCTATTTCTGATCCTCGCGGTCGCACGAAGCGCAAAAGAGAGCATACTTTTTCTAATTGAAAGTAAAAACTGAAAATAAAATCCTACCTACTCTATGCTAATTGGGAATTAGAAAACAGTTACGTGTAATCAAATATCCAATGTAACCATTCACGTAACAACAATAAAAATATGTTAAGTGTTAATTTTGCAAATAGAAGATGAGGATAAACAGAAATGTGTGAAATTAATTGTGACTGTGAATTAACTAGAAAAAATGAAAAACTAAATTGTTCTAACCTTGTACTCGCTTGAAACCATCGTTCGATAGGGCTTTCGTAGGCATAGTTTTCACTCCTTAGATCATGCTGCAACTCCTCTTGGTCCTCCTCGATCTCTTGTTCGCATGATTGTTCTCCATCAAATGTGTAGGATTCTTTGTATGCTAATTCTTCATCTATTTTTGGAGGAGTAATTAAGCTCTCGGTTGCTGTCAGGATCTCCTCTCCGAGAGAAGAGGAGATCTCTACTTTTGCAAGGATATGAGTGAGTTGTTCCAAGCTTAAACTCATTGTTAAATCATTTTGAAAAAGGGATTCTTACAGCACCCAAATCTAAATGAAAAATTTAAATAAACACTCTTGTTGAAACAAATTAAAAACACTATGTACATAAAACAATTACTCTTCATAGTTACAAAAAAGACACACTTGCTGAAATTGAAATTCACACTTGCAGAATTGAAACACTCATTGCAGAAATTGAAATTCACTCATTACAGAAATTAAAATTCACACTCTAGTGTACGCTTGCAGAAAAATCAAACTAAACTTCAATCCATCGTGCTTCCTCGGCAATGGTGCTAAAATGTTGGGCTGAATTAATGTTGTTTTAATTCTGTTGTAGTAATTTCCCAGCCATTTAATTTGTCAATCTGAGGTTCATAGGCTTACGAAGCACATGCAAAGTATATGCAAGACTGAAGCGAAATTAAGCTAATCTAACCCCCTGTGAAACTAAGACTAATCTAATCTAACCCCCCTTAAGCTGAAACATGCAATTGCTAATCTAATGTAGGAAGATGAAACACACGGCTGAAAGTGAATTGCATAAAACAAAGACAACATATGAAGAGCAACAAGACAACACATGTGAGCTCACATGAACAATCAAGCAATCTTAATTTACATCACAAGAATCAATGACAAATCATGAAAGCATCAAAACCAATATTATGAACAAAATTTAAGAATTCCCTTCTCCATATTACAAAGTCAAGACTAACTTCTACAATCTACTATTCTCTAAGATAATCTAAGATCTAAGATATTCTAAGATAATCTAGGATAGCAAATGAAGAGAGAGCACTCTCTTTTATACATGAACTTCTTTGAGAAGAAGATAACCATCTCATAATGAGAGATCCACTATTCACTCAACTACTCAACTACTTTCCTATTATTACAAGATATGATCCCTTCAAATCCTCCACATATCTCTCACAAATTCTCCACGTGTCTCTCAACCAAATCTCCATGATCTTCTCCTTGGAATATTCTTTGCATAACTATCTCCTTGAAATGGTGGAGGAGATATACGTGAAGTCTTTTATTTGAATTAATCCTTCACATATTCCTACACATTACAAAGCTCATCCATACTTTGAGATATTAGTGAAAAACATGTTAATTTTCTAATATTTAATCATAAATTCACTTATAATACTAAAATAAATAAAGTGGAAATAATAAGGTGAAACCCACATATATGTATGGAAATGGTATGATAAAAGGTTAATGGGACGATGAAATGTGAGGAATAGCAGAAGATAAAGTGGATGAAAATGTGACATTTTCGAGTCTCAACAATACCTTTCAATTGTACAAAGACATAATAGTAAGGATAAAACCTCCATAAACCCACACCTGACAGTATTCATAAACCAAATAACCAATGAATATGACCTTGTTAATAAATTGGCATGGCTAAGGCTTTGGTTTATTTAATTTGTAATGAACGAGGAATCTCTTGGTTTGCATGATTTTTTTTCTTGAATCCTACTAGTACGGTTGGCACATCTAGTTAGGTCTATTACAATTGCAAATGCATCTCTTCTCTAGCTTAAGGGTGACCAAGATCAATGGGTTTTGGTATCAAACCATGGATTAGTGACCATAGGTTTTGGTATCAAACCATGGATTAGTGACTAAGAAGCATCCATGATGTGACAAACCTAAAAATGGCCACCATATCCCTATCTCTAGGGAAGGATGGGGTAGGCCTTGATGAATGGCCTATGTAGAACCCAAAAGCCTCATGTTATGGACTAAAAATCTGGCTCTTCACCCTGGAACATGACTTGGGTCATGACAACGAGCCTTGGTGTACTAAACCTTTAAATATGGCACCACGTTTTAATCTCATGCCAAATATTTCCTATCCATGGTCTATGATGTGGCTTAAGGCCCTGCACATGGCATGTAAAGGTTGAAGATAGATTCCATGGATTTAGAACCTAGTTTTTTGCACCAAACTATGCCCTTATCCCCAAGAAACATATCATGCCTTTCAAACCTTGAAATCACCATCATATCAAACTTGGAGGCCAAATATTATGTATTATGGGCATGTGTGATGCCTTGAGCAACAAAACATGGCATGCGAGCCCCATAGAAACATATGTTATGGCATAGTGCCTTGCCTTTTATCCCTAGACCATGGCATGGGCATCAAGAACCATACTCATATGCTAAATATTTACTATGTAGGGGTTCTAAATACATTGTTAAATATTGAATTGCTAGAGGTTCCATTTTTATTGTATTTGTTTATTGTTTCATAGTAGAGCAGAGCATTAGGATTGGGATATTGAAGCATGGGACATAAGTAGAGAACCACGGGACATAATGGAACAAAGTAGGGAATCATGGGACATGAAGAAATCTAATCTATGCTAAGTTGAGAAAACATGAGTTCTTTATAAAGGAAATTCAATAACTTGGGAAAATCATTTATGAAGATGGATTCAAAGTATATCCTAAGCATATCAAATCCATATCCAGATGGTCAACTCTAAAGAATGCAAATGGCGTGAGGAGATTCCTAGGCTTGTTATGTTATTATGGAATATTCGTGAAGGGTTTCTCTAATATTGAATATCATCTCTCATGGGGAAAATCGTCTAATTTTACTATTATTGTGATAAATTTAAAAACAATGGAAACTCTAGTATTTAAAATCCTAAAGTTCATTTGTTGATATGACTAAAGTCTAAAAACAAATGGACCAAATCCCAACTCTAATATCCTATTCAAATGCGCTCGAGAAGAAAGTCATTATCTTTGCAAAAGTAAGTTTGGTTGAAATATTTACAAGTAGTTGGCTAAACCCAAAAACTGTGGATAACTAACTCTATGAGTAGTGGATCCCTCACATGAAGGGGGTTAGACTCTCTACTATTTCTATGCAAATGGATTCTACACCTTTTTTTTCGAGATAAACTTTGGTTAAGGAAAATATTTTCAAAAATGACCCATAGTTTGTGGGGCCGCGTTAAATGTATTTGAGTAGGTGGATGTTTGATTTCAAATACCAATAAGAAGCCCAACCACATTACAAGGTCGTGTAACACTTCCACACTTGTCTCTATTTATTTGGATGATGAAATATTCAAAACCATTGGAAACATATTGGGTAAATACATAGACATGGTCAAAGCTCATGCTTGACAATAGATGCATGTGATAGAATCTAAGTGGAGGTTGATCAAGGTAAAGTCTTGCAACTATTGAAGGGAATAATGGAAATATATTGTTGAGATTGTGTTTTTGGAGGAGCTTTAATTGGAAGATTGAATAGATTGGTTCAATATATATCTTATAATTTTTCAAAATTAGATTTGAAGAATATATATTGGTGTGTTTTAAAAACACTACTAATGGAAGCTACATAGTTTGTTTTGGGCATAGTACCATGTTTTTAAACAATTGAGATATTGAGGGAAATTTGTGGTGGTTAAAGTTTACAAATCATTCTTGAAGGTCGCAATATTTATGTGGGTGGACCTATAAAGCAAAGTAATCACATGGGATGTTTCAATGAGATGCACATGGAAAGGTACTAGTATGTGTCCTCTCTGTAAGAGTAAATCAAATGCAATATAACATTTTATAGTTAGATGTTATTACTCCAGGAAGGCCTAGGAAACATCAAAGTCATTGATTGGTGGAGGAGGGGTTTGAGAAGGAAACTCAAATGGATATTAAGCTCACAAAATCTAGTTGGATGAAAAGGTGGTTGCTAAACATAATAATGCTCCTCTTAGAATTTTCTAGGCACCATGGCTAGATAGGAACAATATGATATTATAAGACCATTTCACATCTCCCTTGCAAGTTTTCTAGAAGATTTAGCATGCATATGATGGACTTATGAAAATTTTGAGAATAAATTTACCAATGTAGGTTGGGCATTTGGAAATTGACAAAAGATTTCCATAGGGTTTTCTTAAAGAAGCTTTCATGGTAAATTTGGACCTATGTAAAGTGTGGGGAATTCATCTACTTGAACAAGGATCACCACTTTACCTTCACTCGATAGCATGGAATGGGTCTAACAATATGGAGAAGATTAAGGCCTTACTTATCTTTATGGGTATAGCTACATACAAAGGCATATTAGATCCACAAATGATGATGAAAATAATGACAATGATGACAATGATGACAATGATGATGGCGACGATGACGATGATGACGATGGTGATGGATATGAAAATGATAAACCTTAACTTCTTATAAACCCCATAACCCCAAATCCCCTAACCACTTAACCCCTTAAACCCTAACCCCTAAGGCCCGTAACTGTTAAATGTGATCATAGTGACCATAACCCTATTAAACCCTAAGCCCAACTCTTTATAATCCCCTTAAATTACCCAAATACCCTAATCACTTAATGCACTAAACCCTAAACCCTAATTCCCCTAAACCTTAAGGCCCTGTTGCAGTTTCAACTATTCCCCAAAAAAATTATTTTTACGGTCCCCCCTTTTTTGTTTTAGCATCTAGACGGCCTAGGAATGTTTTATTGCTACCAAAGTTTACCTAGGCCTCAGCGATTTTCTAAAAAACTTAGTCTTTTTGCATGCCCATATCAAATGCTTAGTTGACTAGCCTGCTGATGTGTTTATTGGAAGCTTTCCGAGGTTTGACCCACTGTATCGGGAGTCAGCTTGTATGCGATATCGGAGATAGGGTTCCGATGTTCCGACTTTTTAGTGTAAAACAGATCCGATGAATCAGGTGTCTGTTCAACTATATTTTTTTGATGTCCGATGAGTTGGCATTTTCGCTGCCAGGTTTGTTTTTCGGAATGAACCAAAGATTTAGTTTGTCTGCCATCCGACGTTGCAGAGAGTTAGTGCTGAGTCGATCCGGAGCTTCGTGATGTTCCTGTCAATTCCAAAGAGGTTAGTCTTTTTTATTTTCGATGTGACTTTCCCATCCGACTACCGGGTAGGTAGAGCTGTTCCCATCTGACATTGCAGATGCTTTCAAGACTATAGGTCCGACGTTGGGGTTAAAGTCTTTTCCCGCTAGTTTAGTTGTCTGCTCCCGACCGAGGTTTATATAACGCTGTATTGAGCCCATTACCTATCATTCTTGCCATGGAGCCATCCAGTCCCGCACGCGCAGCTATCAATCTCCTCAATGCCTGCAATAGTCATCTCATGTCCAGGTTGCTTTCCACTTCGTTGCCAGGTAGGATTCGTTCATGATTTTGTTTTATGCTTGGATTTTTGTTGTTTTAAACCGTTGGGGTGGATAGGGTTAGGTTTTCCACGGGAGGGAAGGTTTTACGCTTTTTTGTGGTTTTCCTGCGGTGAAACTTCCTTTAGTTTGAGTGCAGCCGGTTTGTTTGTGAGCGTTTTTTATTTTGGCCAGTTAGGTTTTTCCACCCAGCCTCTGTGCAACCATGAGTGCATCATTTACGTTTGTTTGGAAAGCTAGGGCACGGTGCAGACAAGCGTTTTGTTGTCTGCACCGCCCTATTCTTGATGGCTCCGTTTCAAGCCTAGGTTTATATAGTCGTGTTTTCGTTGGCTGTATGTTTCCATGGGATACAGGAGGGACGCGTAACTATAGGGGTTTGAGGATTTTTGTTTGAGCAGATAGGCGGTATGAGCCATTCCTCAATCGAGATGCACATATAGATTTTTTAGGAGGCTGGAAGATTTTAGGGTTTAAGCTAGCAGAGCTTTTAGCAAGTGTAGGGCAGGGGGTTTTGCATTTTCTTTTCTAATTCAGAAGGACTGTGGTATTGACAATAGCTTCCAATATGCATATCGATGGAGTGATAATACTTCATTGTTGATTGTTTCTCACTACATAACTTGCTAGGGATAAATTAGACTGAAACCATGTTGCATAATTGTTATAGGTTGATTTTCAGCACAACAATATGCCAAGAAATTAGAATAAGAAATCCCAAGCGGCCGAAAAGGAACCTGAAGTGGAAGTAATAACCAAGGTGGAACTCATTTATGAAGATACTAAAGCTACTACTGGGGTTGAGCCATAATATAAATGGGGAGAGGTATATAGGATGATTTCAAGCCAGAGTGTTCCAGATGCTAGTTTTGAAGATATGCCCATAGATGCGAACATTGAAAGATCAACCCTTATGAAAGTGGCTACCAGGCCTAAGCTTTTCCCATGTTCGAAAGTGATAGGTTGGATTCTGCCCAGGGCAGATGTAACAAGGAAGATACTAGCGAATACTGAGAAGCAAGGTTATGCTGCATACAACCCTGCTTATGTATCCATGGCATATAATTTACCAACACCAAAGGCAGAATGTCAGACTTTACAGGCAGATAAAAATGCTTTGGTAATATATGCAGGAAATAAAGAGAAGAATTCCCAGGCCACCTTAGCAGAGTTTAGGAAACTACATCAGAAATATCAGAGTTTGGAGGCCCTGAGGGATAATCTTAAGTTATCAGTTGAAGAATTGAATAAGGAAAAGGGAAGATTGGAAGGTAAAGTGATAGATCTGGAAGTGCAGAAGACCACTGTAGAAGGGAAGGCTAAGCTATATGAAACTTAGATAGTAGCCTCGGAGGATCAAAAGAATTCATTGGTAGTTTCACTGAAGAGTGCTACGGAACATAAAGCTGAAATCAGACTATTAAAGAAGCATGCTCTCATGCTCTGAAAGAAGATTCATCAAATGCAGTTGCATATGGTGGAAGAAATATTTAAAGTTCAACAGATAGACACTAGATTAGAGGAAATTGTAAATACAACTTCTTATTTTTTTGATAGAACACATGATATCTTAGAAACTATGCGGGGAAGGATGACATGGCTAGAAACAAACAAAAAATATCCCACAGATATATCTATCAAAGATATGGATACGATAAAGCTGGAATACAAATTGATCGAGTTTGCTAGCAGCGTAGCAGAAGCATTAAAAAGGATAGTGAAGAAAACAAAGAATGCCTATGTTGAATTCTGTAGGAGAGTGCTCCTAACTTATAATCGGTGTCAGACCTCTGCTGCAAAGAGATTATAAGTGCTGCTAGAGCATGAAATGTTTTTGAAACAATTACAGGAAAGATGCAATGAAGATGAACAAGTCAAGGAGTTAGATGAAAAGGTATTCAAGAATGAAATAGCACATGCAGCTGTGAGTATCCACATGCTGGAAGATCAGATACTCTTGATTCCTGCCAGGGTAGAGGGTGTAAAAGCTCAGGTTTCTAAACACGAAATCACTATTAGATTTCTCGAACCTTCTAGTTTTGAGAACATATCAGCAGCTTCAAATGTATGGAGGAATTTTATGAACGAGCAAGCTGGGCCCTCTTAGTTGGACTGTCTGGCATTTTGATAAATAATGTAATATATTGTATTTATCTTTTTGTTCACAAGCTAAAGGACAAAATTTTTGTAAAGGAAAGGTTGGGGAAGCCCAAAAGGCAACGAGGGGCAGCCCAAGAGTTTTGCTTTTTGTATAAATATAGGCAAGCTTTAGGTAGCAAAGGGACCTTTTTTCAGACTATCTTTGTGCAAGATTATTGTAAGAAGAACTGATTCATCTTATGAGTTATATTTTTTCGGCTGGAGAAAGCACTGTGGGGTTTCAAATGCTTGACATGGGCTGGTTGGATGTGAGCTGTTTCTGTTTCAGCTTGTTTCCATGAACTGTGAGATCGTTCTAATTTATGAATTCTTTCATGTTGTGAATATGCTCCTGTTTATTTCTGTGAAATTTCCACAATTGTACTTGAGTAATGAATGTTTTAATTAACAATGAGCTATCTCTTTGTTCATCTGTCTATTGATATTCATGTATTCATAAATATTAGTAGCTATCTGTAGTGTTCTAAATACATGTTATACAATACATTACTCATCATTAATTACAGTATTGCTCCCTAAGGATAGGTTAATTAGTCTTAATTATTTTTCTTTGTTTATAATTTAGAAGCGAGAGAGGTAATACGAGAGGTAAGAAGCTACGCATCACATTGTGACACTCCTTGTTATCCCCATCGCTTGCATTTAGTTAGGCACTTGCATATCATACATAAATATAAAAAACTAAAAAATACACCTAAACGGTAGACCGGCCCGCAACCGGTAAAGCATTTTAACCGTTACTTGACCCACGGTAGCCGAACCGTAAACCGAATGGATTCCCCATACCAAACAATAACGAGCTGATTGGGAATGTTTATTGGGGAGAATCCCTACTATTGTTACCTGCGAATTTCCAGGCCTCAACAATTTTGGCACTAGAAGAAGGGCCACCAGTGCATGGCTAGCCGAGGAAATTTATTTTCTCGAGATTACTCCACCGGTGACAGTTCTGAAACTAGTTCCCCCCAGAAACCCACTCCTGAAGAAAAGGGAAAGGGGTATCTCTATCCTATTGATAACAAAGTGGTTGATGATTTAAGGAGAATCACAAGAGCATATGCAAAAAATATTGGAGGGTTACCTATAATTCCTGTTCTACCTTGAAGAGAGTATCAGAAGAAGGACCATCCTCAATTGGAAGATTCAGTGTTGGTAGAAGATCTTGAAGAATTGGTAGAAACAATATTTCAAGAAGTTATCCAACCTTTGGATCAGTTGGGCCTAGATTCCCCTTACTGTTCTCCTTTTCAGTGTCCTCCTAAATCTCCACTCAGAATCATGGCCAATGCAAATGTAATTCAACCACCTCCACAAACTGCTTGGAGGGCTAGATCTCCTTTAAATATAACACCTCCATTGCATGATATGCCTTTTATTTTTGACAAAACTTTACCCAGGTTTGATCCAAATGAAGGAATTCTCGTGGATGATCATTTCACTAGTACATGCGATCAATTTTGCCACGTTAGTTTTCCACGTTAGTTTTACTTTCGTGGAAAAATCAAGGGTAAATTATGAATTTTTACAATTTTTTTTAAGAAACCCCAACTTTCGTCGCTGTATCCACGCCAGACCGTCGCTATAGCGACGGCACCGTCATAAAACGGTCAAGGCGTCGATATAGCGACGGCCAGTTTAAGCGCGCGGGTTGATTTTTTTGTGAATTTTGTTCAGCGCGCGCGATAATCAGTTGAATAATGTGTGGTTTCAAGCCGAAGAGATTTTTCCAGCGAATGGAACTCTAGAGGTCTGAGAACAGGTGTTTTGGATTCCCGTTTCACAGTCCTATTATGAGCTTGCACAAAAAATAGAGGTATTTGTTTTGGGGGCCATGGACCCCAGTCGGATTAAGATGCCAGGTGCGTTGTGCTCTTCCCTACATGCTCTTGGCCATTTTGTATCAGATGCTATGATGAATGAGGATTGGTCTTGACTTGGGCATAACAAAACCCTATTTGTGCCCAGCCAAATATCACTGCACAATAAAAACCAGAGTCC
>LPNX010312716.1:215284-228572 GCA_001517045.1 Pseudotsuga menziesii | reverse complement strand
AGATTCATCATGATTATATTTCCCACAAAAATTGCAATGACGCTCAGTCTTCTTTCCTTTTTGCTTGGATCCTTTATCATTTTTTAAGGGAGGAGCTGACTCAGAGGGTTTGGGACCCTTGTTGTTTTTCTTATTATTGCAAAAATTTTGTTTCTTGGGAGGCTTGGAATTTTCTTTCTGTTGGGACAATAATGCTTTCCCAGATGTATCTGCATTGTTAATTATTCGAAGATGAATGAGCTTATCTTACTTTCTAATTAAGGAATCACAAAAGGATTCAAGACTAGGTTCTTGATAGCTGGCTGTAGTCAAGGATTCTTTCATGGAGTAGAATGTAGATACAAAAACAGAATATGTAGGTCCAAGTTTGGAAAGAATATGATAAATACATTGTTTGTCTTCTTTCTTAATCTTGCATTCTGCACATAATAGTCTAAGAGTTTTATACTTAGATAAATAGTCTTGAATGCATGAAAAATCATTTGGATTCAAGGAAAGCAACTCATTCTCAAGTTGATGACCCCGAATTTCATTGTGTTTATCAAACATAGATTCCAACTTTTCCCAAGCTTTATCAGGTTCATCAATTCCAGATATGTGGAATCGCAAATCAGTAGAGATTGTCATCCCAATTAATCCACGAGCTTCATCACATCTATTTTCCCATTTAATTTTCTTATCATCATCAGTGGGTTCTATTTCTTTCCCTGAGGTTATCCTGAAAAGTCTCCTACTTCGCAGAACATCCTCCATACGAAATTTCCATGAGAAATAGTTAGAACTTGTAAGTATAATATCACAAGGGGCGGCCATACTGTAAAATAATGGCTGAAAAAACAGAAACTATCTATCTGGATGCAAAGAGCTCAAAAAAATATGTGGTTTTAAAAAAAACGACACTTGAAACTGATTCCGGATGATGAAGTTATGCTTGATCAAAGAAAATGTTGAAGATGTCCCCAATAGTGACGTGGTAGATATTAACTTGACCAACTAAAAAAAGAAGCCTCCTCTTCCCAAGATCAACCTTTGACAATCACTTTTACAATAAAGTTGCTTTGAAGTGAATCACTTTTGTAGAATAAGTGATGTTCACTTTTACAATAATGTGACTTTTTAAATAGTGCAGCAATAAATTAAAATACTTAAGTGACTCACTTTTATTTTATTTTATTAATGTGAGATGCACTTTTACAATAAAGTAACTTGAAAATAGAAATTGCATGCACTAAAAGTAGCTTGATAAGACTTGTCAAGGTGTAAAGCAACTTTGGACCAAGTGAGCTAAGTTTAAAAGGTACGTAAAAGTATGGAAAGATGAGGTTTTTTTTTTTTACTCCTCTCTCGTTTTCCGTGCTTGTTTTCTTTCCCTGCAAATCACCAAAAAAAACGAAAAACAAAAACAAATTTTTTTTTTCCACACAATGGGGTTAGATCTTGGTTAGCTTACCCGGAAATTCTACGTTTTCAAGTTTTCTCGCTATTTCTGATTTGCCATGATCGCACAAGGTGCACGGAAAAGAGCATACGTAGCTGAGAAGACAAGAAAAAAAAAAACTTTCCCTCACTGTTTCTGATTCGTCACGATCGCACAAGGTGCACGACAAAGAGCATACGCAGCCAGGGAAGGCAACAGTCCGAGACTAAAACAAAAGATCTAATAATAAGACTGATAAAATATGAGATATTTAAAAAAAAAAAAAAATCCGTCACTGTAACATTATACCTTCAGATTTGCCGAAATGGGTGTTTCTGGAAGAAATGGAAACGGTTTCGGTGAAACGAAAACTATTTCCAAATGGAAACGATGCTCTGGACGCAATGGAAAAGCTCCCATAGGCCACAAATGCATAGAAAATACAGAACCAGAAACCCTTTCAAAGTTTCGGCAATACCGGTTTCAGATCTTAATCAAAACCGAAAGTGGCTCTTCATAAAAGCTCTGATACCATGTTAGGGTACACATGGTACTCCCAAAGAATCGAACACCAAGAAAAACTGCTTCACACAAATAGATTACAGATCAATACACCAATGTTTGTCACATAGTTAAAACCCTCGAGAGGGAAACAATCCACGGCCCCAGCCAAATAGCTACTTGGAGCAATTTATTATGCAAAAGAAAGAAAGTTACGTGAGCTTCTCATAATCGATCAACTAGCCAAGGACCCTCTATGCTCTTTAAATAGAGATCATAGACCAATCGGGTGTTAAGCCATGGATCAATGGTAGGTATGATCTAAGAGAAGTTGAACCATCAGATCACTCTATGTCTAGAACATATCGTGACCGTCGGATTAGAATATTTACAAATGCATACTAATGCATACTAAAGAAACACACTTTTACCTAACAGATATATTACACAAGTTGATCTTAACTAACTGCTAAGTGTTTAAATATCCTAACAGATTTCCTATGATCTCCACAAGTACGTGAAATTATCAAGGATTTTTCATCTAGTATGGACCTATGATAACACAGCAAGATTTGAACCTGAAATCTGATGAGAAAATACGACTCCATCCGACGAAATTGACCCTGTCATCAGATTTCACCTTGGTAATTACAATTTTTTTTTCTCCAAATTATGTTGGATATTTGATAGTTGTCTGTAATCCGAAGACTGTCATCGAATATCCAATGACTACCAATGACAAAATTACAAAAGCCGAAATCTTAATTTCATGAGATATCCGACGAGAACTTATTTTTAGAAACTATATAGTAGGAATATTCTTGCATGTTTGTTATACACGTGACGCTTTCTAGAAGTTATAATCTACGCACTGACTGTTTTACATACAAAAATACACAATTATTTCAATTGTTACTCTGATTAAAAATAGTGAAGAGTGGACCTTGATTTTTTAAGATTCATAATCATCAGTCAAGCTTGGTATCAGAAAATGTTAGAACATAACAATTTTCCTGGTCCACGTGATCAAAATTGTGAATTGCTTGCTAGATTGTGGGATGGACTGAAAAGAAAGGGTGATGAGAAATGCTATTGTCCATGTATTCAATGCATGGGATTTAAAAGAAGAAGAATAAAGATCACAACAACCAAAAGACATTATAGGGAATATGGACATGCTGAGGGGGGACATGACTATCGTCCATTTGTAATTTTTTGATTATATATGTCTTTATATTGATTAATTTTGTATAGGTATGTATCGTTTTAATATTTCTTATATTAACTAATATCTCTTGGGGGTTTCATTGATTATAGAGGAAAGACATCCTATGACAATATATCTCCCAGAGGATGTTCTTTCAGAACATGCATCGGTGGACCATGGAGCTATGAATAATGAAGAACCAGCT
Source organism: Pseudotsuga menziesii (assembly GCA_001517045.1). NCBI lineage: Eukaryota > Viridiplantae > Streptophyta > Pinopsida > Pinales > Pinaceae > Pseudotsuga > Pseudotsuga menziesii. The sequence continues at coordinate 225,242 of LPNX010312716.1, read as the reverse complement.
AATGATCATATTGAAGAAGATGATGATACTAACGACGTAGTTGAAGATGATAGTAGAAATACATTGATCCATGATACATTTAATGTTAGAATGGATGATGATGACCATGATCATGAAAATGATGACTTTGATGATGTTCATGATTTACCTCTTGTTGAGAAGGCATACAAACCCCTTTATGAAGGATCCAACACAAATCTTCTCTTTGCTATATTGTTGATAATGAACTTGAAGGTTATGAATGGTCTTTCAAATAGATTAGTCACACAGATGTTAAGGAATGTAATATATTCAATCACATAAATATGATCGTGATAAAGGTTATATTTGATCCTCTGATAATTTCATTGTTAATTCATAAGTAAAATTAATATGGATGAAACATGTTTCATTAATATTATTTATATATTATATTAACTAGTTTTTAACTATAATTTGTTGTATCTTAATAGCTGAATTTTTGTTACCATCGTCAAATATTTTACCTTGAACATATCAAGATTTATATGTCATCATGAAATAAATTGGAATGTAGTATGAATCAATTGATGCATACCTCGATGACCATATCATATATTATAAACAATGTGAATTTGAAAAAAATGTCCAAAATGTCATATCAGTAGATATCGAATAGATCAAGTAACAAAAAATGTTCCTTGCAACATTCTTCATTATATTCCCATTATTCAACATTTGCAATGACTGTTCAGGTGCAAAAACATAGCACAATTTATGGATTACTATGCGCATAATAGAATTCAATATGACATTCTTCGAATGCCTGTAGATGGTTCTGTACTTAGAGATATGGAGGAAAAATGGCCACACTTTAAAGAAGAACCTTGTAATGCTAGGATTACTTTGGTAGGAGATGGTGTAAATCCATATGCAAAGAAGAGGTGTATTTACTTGGCATGGCCTATTTTTTTTTATCAACAATAACATTCCTCAATGGTTATCAATAAAGAAGGAGCATATAATGTTGGCAATGATTATTCGAGGTATTTGTTTACAATCATTTTTTTTAATTTAGTGGCATCTCACTTGTCGTATTTTGTTTCATAATGTCATATATTTTTTTGTCTTTTACTGTTGTGTATTATTTATATATCTTAATGGTTGTAATAATTATATATTTTATATGTTCAAATCAATGAGGTAAATACCAAGTTAAAGATATGAATGTATATATACAGCCTCTTATTGACGAACTACTAAGGCTATGGAATGGCATTACTATCTATGATGTATCTAGGACAATAACACAAAGGAAATTTCAATTCCATGCAATGCTTGTATGGACAATACATGATGCCCTAGGGTTAACCTATTTTTGCGGTATGTAATTACAACGTCTACTTTAATAGTATTTAATTTTATGAAGTTGATATATTATGCATGCATGTTTTTTCAAATAATCCATTAATTTTATATAATTATAATTGACAATATTGTTAATCCATCAACTCTTTATGTAGGTATTAAAACCAAGAGAAAACTCGCATGTCTATTTTGTGGTCCTAAGATCAAATCCAGTCATTCAATAATTTTATGAAGGAGTTGTTTTATGAGTATATGAACTTTCTCTCTAAGAATAATAGGTATCGAACTACCGATAAACATATATTCAATGGGAAGCAAGAGAATAAATTAAAACCACAGAGAATGACACCTCAACTATGGAAGTTTCAATACAACAGAAATCGCCAAGGTGCATATCAATCAATTTTTTTTTATCTATCATCGTATACGAAATGTTTTTAATCTTTTTTTTATTGTTTTTTGTTTACTGTAATTGACATTGATTTCTGTCAATTATTTATAAATCGTGATCAATTATGGATGTCATGATCATGAAGGCATTAATGGGATTCCTCGAGAAATGAAAATTTATCCTAAATAATTTAGCAGGTTGTCCTACTATGAGAACCTACCAATTTCTCATATGTTTGATACAATGCATATCGGAAATAATGTGTATAAAACATTATGGCGAATATTGGATAGAAGGAGTGACAAAGAAAAAATTGTAAAAATTTGCAATGACATTCATGAAGCCAATCATGCGATGAAAGATATCATTCAATTACATAGCAACAGAGACTAAATTAATATAAACTCACTTCCATGGTTGTTAACAGAGCAGCAAAGCAATTTTGTAAAACTAGTCATACGAAAAATTAAATTTCCCACCGGATTTTGTTCGAACATGAACAATATCATAACCAACAAAGGTGATTTTGCGGGGGTGAAAATGCATGATTGGCATGTCTTCATCAAGGTAATTATTATGGTATATATATATTGTTATATTTTTTTATTCTCATGCATATTATTGTTGGTATTTTTTGTCTACTTAAAAAAAAATGAAACAAATTTTATATTGTTATAGTATGTTCTACCTCTATCTGTCCCGGACAACTTCGACAATAATGTCAAACAAGTTATATATGATCTTGGAAAATACATGAGGTAAGTGGTGATATCTTCCATCCATAAAGTGTTTGTTTAAAACCTAGTAGAACTATTTTTTCCAAGGAAAAAAATCTTTTATTCATATAGAATAACATTAATTGTCCATGGAGAACTTACATTATACCTCATGAGCTTTCCACAAAATTACAGCATGTCTTCCTTGCATAACTGAGAAAAATAACTCAAGCCATTATATTCTAAAATGTTCACTTTACAAAAACAAATGATCTATTCCATTCTTTATGAGTGAATGAAATATGTTCAAAAACCGGTGTTATTGTGGAATATTACTTCCACTTCCTCCTCGATCATTGTTCCTAGGGACAAGAATAAATCACTCTTTGAGAGTGTGTCTGCCTCTTCATTCAAATCCCTATACACATGGTTGAAATATATGAATCCAAATCTTTCAATTTGTTTTTTGATTGTCTCAAGTAAATGATGCAAGTAGGGTTCTTTGATTTGTATCTTTTTTTTTCCCAATCAATGAACATTTTGGAGTCCGCAAAGATCTGCAAATTAAAAATGTTTCGAGCCAACATTGCTTTAAGGACAACCAACAATGCTGATAATTCCACTTTATTGTTTATGCAATTTCCTAGACCATACTTAATTAGAATCTGCACCTCCTCCAAAAGATGCAAAATTTCTCCAAATCCTCCGGTGGATCAACTTGGCTTTCTCCATCGAAAAAGGCCCAAGGGATTTTTTTATCTATACTAGGTTCTTTTATCACTCGTTTCTTTTTCTAATTTTCCATTGTTTTATGCTCCCTTGTCCACTGCACAATCATGGCATATGTTGTATCCATTGGAATTCTATGATCTTGAACTTAGATGGTTGAATTTCTCACCCCCCATATGCCATAAATAAATAAGGAAGGGAAGGCATCAAAGTAGCATGCCGAGGGATTATTCCACTAGATTTTTCAACTTAGTTCCAGAGTGGTATCCATCGATTGAATAGTGTTGCTCAGTTCTTTAGAAGATTCTTTCCATGTGTCCCCTGCATATGGGCATGAAACAAAAACATGAGATGTTGTTTCACTGCATGATTGAAAAAACACACACCAACTAGGTCCTTCCCATCTTTGTTTCATTAAGTTTTCCCAAGTTAGCATTTTTAATTTTTATTGCTATGTAGAGAATTATGTTTTCCTTCGTAGGGCCTATAGTTTTCCATACAGTTTGCCACCATCATTCCTTTTCTCACGAGAAGGATTCAATAGCTTGAACCTCGTACCCTAACTTCGTTGCATAATCACATGTTGAACTATTTTTTGCCCATACCAATTTGTCTAGTGGTTCATTATCTTCCAAGGAGATGAAGTTGGACTTCAGTGTGCTTATTAATCCAATCCATTATTTAGCATCTTCATTTACCAACCCCAGTTCCTGTGCAATTTTCCACTCAGCACCTTCTAAGCGTTGGGAAGATTTGTTCCTTGTATCTGCTAATGATTTTATATTTTGTCTCCTTAGAAATAATACTATGTTTATGGACAGAGATTAATATCCAACAAATACAACCCAAGGGTCATCTCCTAATCAAACACTCCTTCCATCTCCAATTTCCCATGCCGTCCATTTTCCTATTACACGAAAGGAGAGCACCATTTCCTTCCATCCAAGGAAAGAAATAACATTAGTAATACCTAGGAAGGTTGTTTCCCTCTCTAAGGTACCAATTTAAATTTGTTTTTTTCCATACTTGATGCCTAACATGGCTTGATATTTTTATTTTTCTATTTGATACTTTTTTCCTAGAGTAACTTTGGACGAAACGTCTTGTTTTAACCCACCAAAAAATACTTCTTTGCTTCTCAACGTTGAAGCCACTCTAGCCCTAGTGTTATATACTTTTTGAATTTTACCCTAGGGATTGAGAGTTTTCCTTGAGCTTTTTCTACTAACATGGCATTTTTTATGGAAGTACCAGGGGATTGAAAAGTGCCCGCCCTAGGAACATTTTATGTTTCCGATGGTATTAGCGACAGAGAAGTAATAATATTATTGACACCTAGAGAAGCATAAAACTTACATGAATGGGTAATTGATGTGAATTTCACCAACTTGCATGGATCAATTTTATGGACGTGCTCCTCTGGTGCGTTCGGTCCGTCACATTTTCCCTCATCTCCCGTCTTCTCCATCTTCTGTATAATTCCCATCATTTTTTCACCCATATCTTTCTTCGAGACTCAGTGTTCGGGGAAGGGAATGTAAAATCATGGATTATATGACCAACATTTCTATAGTCAAAGCATCTAAATGGGATTTTCCAGTAATCCAGTCTCTGATTCCAGAAACTTCCATACATTTCTAGCTTAATTTCCTCATATAATCCTTCATAGAGATCCATTTCAACAATTATTTTGGCACACCATCTGTCAATTTTAGTGTCCTAGTTATCCTCTAAGGATATAAATATTCCAATCTTGACTCATATCACCTCGAGTACCAGTTTTTTCTAGAAGATCATGGGAAGTATAGGCAGAATTACCCATACCTGTTGCATATTTTATGGTTCTCTTTTTGCATCAAAATCCACCTGCCATCTCTTTAGTATTAAACCAAAGGGAACCCAACTCCAATTTTGTTCCAATAATCTTTGTTTTTCCAATTTCGAATGAAATTTGAATAGTATCCATCCCCTCAACATGATATGGAAAGAAGGGATTTGTTCCAGCACAGTTCCCCAATTGGTTTCCATCCAACTGTGTAAGGATGTTTCACCGATGTGCTTTCCAAAGAACCTTCCCATCGGTGTTGATGCTAGGTATTCTAGAATTTCATTTATTACAATCTCCTAACCTACCACCAATTCCACTAGTTTCTTTTTTGATCGAGCCCCTTTCCTGATCTTGGTTATAGTTTCTAGTATAATTTTCAATGTACTAACTTCATCATTGTTATGTTCGGGGGATAAATGCATTTCATTCCCAAAATTGTTTGACAACATATGATATGTTGTATCACAACTGGGAGAGTCCTTGAAATTGTTGTGGCATCTTATCTCATCATCGATTGCAAAAATGGGTCTCGTGGTTAAAGGAATTTTGTAGTCCATCTCTTCTAGTTCCAACTTATATCTGTGTTCAACATACAAACTAACATACAAGAATGGTGACGGATCACACACCTTGTGACCTCTCGAGGGTAAACCAACAAGATGCAAAAGATAGAGAACGAAAAAAATCATCATATCTTGCTTCTCCTTAATTCTTTGGCCTTTAGGTTTTATGCAAGCTATAGAGCTCCATTGTGCCGTATTTTTCCATATATTAAATTATTTTTTATCTCAAGGTATAACTTATATTTGATATTTATTTTTATAATCGTTCTCTAAAATAATGTTTTTTTTGTTAAATATCGTGATTTTTTTGCATCACTTGTAGATGGATGTCATCTAAGGAAATCCATAAAGAAAATATAAAGTATCGAAGGAGAGAAATTCTACATCTGATGTGTGAAATGCAAAAGCATCTACCTTCAGCATTTTTCAATGCACAAGAACACTACTTAATACACCAAGCTGAGGAGATTCAATTGTGTGGACCAATACACTCAAGGTCCATGTGGATGGTTGAAGAACTTGGTTAGATGACAAGCATGTCTAGAGGGTTCTATGATGGATGGATATAAGGTATACCAGAACATGATGTATATTATTGAATACCTTCCTATATTAGAATCAAAGCTCAATTCAGGTCACAATTTTGATCCAAACTCCAATAACAATTTTGGATGGGAGTACCTATTTGGGAAAGGTAGATCGAGGAAGGTGAAAGTTAATTGTTAGCTAGTGGAGATTAATTATAGTACATTTGATTTTTTTTCTATGTATATGTCATACTTGTTTCATTTTTAATATTCAATATGCATTAATTAAAAGTGTATCTTTGCATGTTAAGTGAATATACATTTGTACTTAATTTTAATTTTATTTTCATGAAGTAGTTGGTCGTGAGAGGGATGCACTTCATTTATACAAAGCAAACAATCTTGATTGGATGAAGGTATGGATTGAATGATGTGAACAATATGGTCATGGAATATCATGGGAAGGTGTGGCTTCATTAATTAAATCAACACATTGTAATGGAGATACCAATCTTATAGAAAGGGAAATCGATTTAGCATATGGTTTAAAAGATATGAAGGAAAGCATATAATTAGGCATACTATTCTTTTTTAAATATATTGATGTACACGTTCATTTCTTTCCCTGCATATCATAAAAATGCACTTAATCATGATCAATTAAGGATGTAACATTTATTTGTATGGATTGTTACAGGTAAAACACCATAAGGCTATGTGGTGCAATGGTCATAAATTTTTCATCAAAAATTTGGATGAAACGAAGAAAAATTATGATTGTGGGATAACTGCAGTCTTTGAGGTGACCAATGTTTCCTCTAGAAGTGACAGACATCCAGAACTCTCAGAAAATAGATACTATGGGTATTTGGAAGATATTATTCAGTGTGATTTTAACTCCTTCAACTTAGTTATATTCGTTGTCAATTGGTATAGGTTACAATTGAATCAACATGATCCCAATAGAACTATTATTGACCATGATAATGGCTTTACCATGGTTAATACAAGGTTTTTTGAGCCAGGAATGGATCCCTATGTTCTTCCAAGCCAATGTGAAAATGTATTTTACTCTGAGGTTCCAGGTAGAGGGGGTTGGTCATTTGCTGTGAGACACGATCCAAGGGGAAGGCCGATAAAGTATAATGTGAAGGAAGATAATGAAGAGGGTATTGAAGAAGAAGATGATGTTGAGGATGATCAACATGAGTTATAGCATCATTTTAGAGGAAAATGATGAAGAATTAGTTGAATCAGATGATGTAGCAGATAATTTCCATGAAGATGATATCAACAGTGACATGATGATCGAAAATTACATCAATGACGATGATGATATGGCCAATCCTTACATTATTGAATCTGGATCAAATGATATATATATGATGAATTGGATGAATAATAAGATTAAGTCCATTGAAGTGTTGGAGGAATTCCTTAATATATATGCTCTACTCTATATATTGTTGGTCATTTTAATTGCTCAACTAATTCAGAAACAAAGTGCTCAATATAAATTGCCAACCCATGGAAGTCTGGTTATTTCAAAAAAAACTACAAAAAATATATGCATGAACACACATTAACAAATAAACATAAATCACCATGTTTATTCAGAATAAAACATTTCAATCTAAAACTATATTCTGTCATTAATCAAACAAATCCTTAATGCTAATTCAATCTTCAAGAATAAAGAGACTCACTAGCCTTCAAATCACAACAATCCTGGAAATAATTAACTAGTTTACTTTTGCAAGAAGTTAAAACCAAATTACTATTGCAAGGAAAGATGATTGGAATTGAAGCACTCTGAAATGTCTTCTCATTCAATCAAATTCATTCATCATTAATAATCTCAACAATAAAGGAAATTTAACATTAACTAAACTCAATGACATAATACAGAGGTAACACAACCCTTCTATACTTCTAGAAAAAGAATCACATTGCACAATTGATTGTTCAATCAATTGCATTCCTAATTAACCAGTTGTTTCAACAATCAGACAAAAATGTAGGTAATAACTCAGAGCACATTGTTTCATTAGCTTGGGAGGAAATGTAAATCGTCTCAAACAAATCTAATTCTAATTGCAATTCCACACCAAAATATTAACAAAACTAGACAACTATCTAATCAGGAAACTTTGTGAGGAGGTGGGACCTTTCCTTCTAACAAAGAATCCTTCACAAATTAGGAGGAATTAATACACAATATATTAGGAAAATTCTTCCAGTAGAAACAGTTTCAGTATAATACTACAATATAAATGAAAAATGTTTCATGAGTGATTTCGGTTCAACAAATCGAGCTAATCCAATGTCATGTGAATATCAATGATACACGTAGATGAATAGATTGACCTTTCCTGCAACAACACCAAGCTATTGTCCTGAAGAAGTAAAACTATGCTTTATGAATTTTCTTGCATTTGTGTATCGACAGTTGGGACAATTCCTTGTGTATTGACAAACTAACACACTTCATTGTGTATCGGAAACTGGGACATCTATCTTTGTGTATCAATAAACTGATACACTTCCTTGTGTATCATAGTTGGGGAAATTCCTTGTGTATCGGGAAACTAATACACTCCATTGTGTATTGGCAGTTGGGACTATCTTTGTGTATCATCAAACTGATACACTTCCTTGTGTATCGGAAGCTTGCTTTATCAAAATTTCTTGTAGCCTTCAAAATCCTGGAAACAATTACCTTTTTCACTTTTGCAAGAAGTTATATTCAAATTACTATTGTAAGGAAAGATGATTGGAATCGGAACACTCTGAAATGTATTCTCATTCAATCAAATTCACTCATCATTAATAATCTCAGCAATAAAGTAAATTTAACAGGCGATTGTCCAATCAATTGCATTCTTATTTAACCATTTGTTTCAGCACTCAGACAGAAATGTAAGTAATAACTCAGAGCACACTATTTCAGCAACCTGGGAGGAAATGTAAATCGACTCAAACAACTCCAATTATAATTGCAATCTAATACCAAAATATTAACAAAAATAAATAACTATATAATCAGTAAACTCTGTGAGAACACGGGCCCTTGTCTTCTAACATAGAAGCCTTCGCAAATTAGGAGGATTTAATACACAATATATCATGAAAATTATGCCACTTTCATTTATAAAATAAATTAAGTAAAATACTTCTCCTCCTCTATTACAATTATTAATTCTTCAATAATCCCTTGATGGACAACTCGATCCTCTTTAAATACTTAAGGAGGAACAATTAAGATGCCTTGAATTCGTATATGCATGAGGATCAAAGATCCTCAGGCAGTTGAATCAATATCCAAAATAGAAACAGTTTCAACATAATATTACAATAGAAATGAAAAAAATTTAATGAGTGACTCTGGTTCAACAAATCGAACTAATCCAATGCCTTGTGAATATTAATCAGCCAAGTAGATGACTAGATTGACCTGTCCTGCAAGAGCACCGAGCTATTGTCTTGATGAAGTGAAATTATGCTTTATGAGTTTTCTTCCATTTATGTATCACTAATTGGGGAAATTCCTTGTGTATCTCCAAAATGATACACTATGTTTTGTATCGGCGGTTGGGATTATCTTTGTTTATCGGGAAATTGATACAGCTTTATCCAAATTTCCTGTATCCTTCAACTAACTGCATCAATCTCTCATAGATCATCTATTCAGGGAAAAAACCCATAGACACATATAAGCTTAATAATTAATTCATTGAAATAAAAATGAGTTATAGCTTCCCATAATTTTGTTTTTCCTTAGAAAGAATATCATTTTAGTTGTAATATTAAAGGAAACTAGGGAATATGTGTTGATGTATATGTAACTTCAGAATGTATTCTTCTATGTATTTCATACC